>VDFB02266589.1:0-115233 GCA_007258455.2 Sequoia sempervirens
TCATCTCCAATGATGACTTGTTCAGAAGACTCCTTTTCCACCAAACTCGATAAGTGCTCCTTGAAGCCGGTAATGTGACGAGAGGCACCACTGTCTATTATCCAAGTGTTGGTGTCGGAAGGTGCACTGCTTGATAAAGCTGAATAGGGTAAATATTCACTTGAATCCTCAACCTTCAAATCATACACCATCTTGACAAACTGAACAAAAGCTGAATGCAATAATCTGATCACGATCCTCAAACCCGCTCTGATACCATGTTAAATTTAAGTGAACAGATTAAATGCACAGAAAATAATTCAAAAATCAGACAAAATAACACAGCAGATACCTTGGGAAAACCCTCCTCTTGAGGGAGAAAAACCCAGCAACAAAGATCTCTCTTTTATTTAAAATATCAGTGACAACATTTCACTTTACAATGAGGTCTAACACAAGACCAATATGCAGCACCTGTCAATATGGAACAACAGATAACAGCCTGCCAATTCGCACTTGGCAATATTCGTAATTGACTGAGCACAGATCTGGCAATATTCACAATCTCTAATGGTTCACAACCTGCTGTAAGGAGTTCGCACTGGCATGATACTTTGCACTGAATAGTCTTCAATCTGTATGATCTCCACATTGAATGAAGTTCGCACTGAGTAATGTATTAGCGCTGCATATGTTCACACTGTATCTTGTATTCACACTTTGATCAATATGTTCGCACTTGATTAATATATTCGCACTTGATGACACAGAACGAACTGATCTGGATAATTACAATGGACGAACCAAGGTGAATATATACAATTGAATGGGAGAGACACATCTCTTCAAATCCTACATGTCGGCCTTCAATAAATCGCGTCTCTTCTTTAATGAAAGTCGGCCTCAATAAATATTAAATGTCTTCTAATAAAAGATGAATTCGTATCTTCTCATGTCGGCCATAATATAAAATGTAGATAATACAAAAACAATGAATATAAATTAAATAGCCAACGGCTATCATTTAATTTATGTTCTCTCAAAAGGGCTGAGCTGGAAGGAACGACTGATGCTGCTATATCATTAACAGGGGTGTGGGGAATGAAATAAAGGTATGCCAATATTAGAAACTCTTAAATCTTGCCCAAAGTAAAAAGTGACTTAGACACCCTCATAGTTAGCATAAGGGACATTGTAATTTACAAATAACTTTTTCACCTTGTAGAGTATTTATAATAGGCTAACATCTTTATAGTAGAAGTTTGTGAACCAACAACATTTGGATTCTTCTTATTAAACGAAGATAGATGGAGAGGTCGCATAGACAATTTTTTATGTTGTCTTTTTGAAGAGTGCTAATGAGATCATCAAGGTAACTTAAAAAAAATTATACAAATTTTAAATTGTATCCTTTAATTTCACATGTTCTAAATTCTAATCCAAGTTATTGTTCAAGTTTTTAATGTTTTATTTTTATTGCAACTTTAATTTGTTTGTAGGTGTGGGAGCCTTTAGTCAAAGTTTTGTGCTTTGTGGATGGGGAGCAAAAACCAACAGGTTACATTATGAGGCCTTGGACAAGGCCAAGGAGGCCATCTAAAACTAATACAAAGGAGATATAAGACAATTTGAACCCA
The DNA here is from genome assembly GCA_007258455.2 of Sequoia sempervirens. Lineage (NCBI taxonomy): Eukaryota > Viridiplantae > Streptophyta > Pinopsida > Cupressales > Cupressaceae > Sequoia > Sequoia sempervirens. The sequence continues at coordinate 1,617 of VDFB02266589.1, forward strand.
TTTTGAACATTATTGATTGAAGGTGGAATGATCAACTCTACCAACCCATTCATGCAACGGGGTACTAACTCAAGACCAAATTTTTATTCGTAGATGAATTTAGGGATGTTGTTGGGGAGGTTATGCAGAGCCTCTCAACTTGCATTAAGAGGATGTTATTCGAGGTTGAGGTAAGGTACTTGATATGGAAGAGTTGTAGAAATTGAAACATGTTGATTAGAGGTTCTTTGGTTTGCCACTAGCTATTTGAGGGAAAACTATTGAAGTACTAGTAATAAAAAATCTCAAATTTCACTTCACTTTAAAACTTCAAATCTTTGATGTGTACAATTATTGCGTACTTACAAAATTGTGAATGTCTTCTTTGCATTGCTTGGTGGGAACATTGGGGTGGGAAACCCCAAATTTTCAAAACTATCCCTTAAAATTTTTACCAAACTTGTAGTACTTATGTGGATGTGAGTGCAATTAGAGCTTATTTGACATGACGAAGTGCAAGACGTTGATGCAATTTGATCTTGGCTTTGTGCAATACAAACTTCACATTCACTCAAAAAGGTGGAGGGATTAGCTAGTTATGAGTTGGTTGACTTAAATTGCATTGATCGATAGAGTGACTATACTAAATAAGATGCGGGTCCCATGTCTAGAAAAGACAAGATTTTTTATTTATAGAGGCAAGTAGAGGAGGGTGTAGGAGAAGCTAAAGTAGGTGTCAGATTGGATGATATCATGGTTGATGATGATGGTGAGCTTAAGGAGGAGTCATTACCTTCTAGTTTGAGGGTAGATCCCAAACCAACTATGAGTAGAACCTATAAGGTGTATACAAGGAAGAGAAAATTGTAAATTATTGTAACTTTCATGGAATTGTTAATTTTGATGATGATTTTCAATCATCATCATACATATATTATTGACTATTGTATTTGCATGTTGATGTAATATTGCACTCTTTTTATTTAAATGTCATAGGAGACACTTCCTTAATGTTCCATAGATACATTTGATATGTTTTGTGATTGGATTTCTCAAGAAACTTATGTTTCTTTAAGGAATCTAAGCATCCGAAAAATCTGCCAAGTTTTGTCAAGTCGTTGAGTTTGAGTCAAAATTGGGTTTGCTGAATTGTGAGTTTTCAAACTATTGAAGTGAGCATTCACTCAACTAGACAACTTCTTATATTTGTTTTGACATTCATTATACTGTCAAAGATACCTCCTCCACTAAGTTGGTGAATTATTGGGACATGTTGCCAAAGAGGTGATGATGAGTCTAATTTGAAATCCCTAGGGGACCCTTGGCCCACTGAGCTAGAACTGCCAGCCATCGTAAACTATACTTATGTCTACATGTTTTTAAATAAACAAATATTAGTTAAATGGAAGAATAAAAATACATTAATGCAACTAGGTTATTGTTACTTGTTAAACATAAAAATGTAAGAAAAAATAATGTAACCCTTGGTTATGTTAAAAAATGAACAACACATTGAAAAACAACATATTGTATTTATTTTTAAAAGGAACTTGGAAATAAATCTAAAACAAAATTTAGAAAGCTTACTTTGAATGATGATTCTTCTTGATACAAATGTCCATAACACCTATCCAACACTTGATAAGGTATAGAAACAATGCCTTCATGATACTTGAACACTAAAAATATAGCAACTATGAGCAATAAGAAGAGAATGAGTTTTGGGTGAGTCAGGAACGAGAGGTAGGAGTAAGTGTTATGCTTGTGTTTTGTGTTTTGTTAGTGACATAAAAGTCACTTTTTAGGGTTATCTAGGGTTAGGTTTTTTAATGCTTTTTTGTTTTTGTTTTTTTGAATGCATTTTTTAAACAGATGTGCCTAGGTTGTACAAGACATACCCATGCTGAATGCACAGGCCTAGGTATCTGCTCTGTGTGTACTTGGGATGAACCCAGCCCAAGATCCAAACTGGGATTGAGTTGCTTTGAATACAGTCAGGTATGTGGGCATACCTGGTAACACTATCAATGTAATTTGGCTTTATTTAAAAAAAAACAAAAAACAAAGGACTCATTATGTGAAGGCACATACATGACTATGTAATAAAGAATCCACAATTACTTTGTCTGCACAAATATTGGATGACGAATAAAGGTAGAATGATGTGTAAATATACACATCTAGGACTGTTTCCCTGGATTGGTTTGCTTGTTTGAACATATCTAACATGTAGGACTGATGGTGATTACTGACTTGAAAGTCATTTGTAAAGATATGTCTTTCCTACCGGCTTTTACATCTGTGCGGCATACTTAAGTTTGCATGCTTACAGAAGATATATGTAGTGTCATTTCTGAGCTCCAAATATGCACTGTTTCTTTATCCTTGCATGCTACAGTTTTCTGTCAACTTGCTTACATGAAGATTTACTCCTTTCCATCAGAGTATCAATAATGATATATTCTAATAATTTCTGTTTTCTTTATGATAAATTTGTTGGCAGATGGCTGTTCATGTATTGCTGTCAATGGTGATATTGTTGCTCAAGGATCACAGTTTTCTCTCCATGACATTGAAGTTATAACAGCAGTAGTAGATTTGGATTCTGTATGATATCCTTTTTCACCCTTAATCTTGCTCCATAGGATTTGAATGTTTGAGGAACTGTTCTTTCAATCCTTTAATGCATAAAATGCCAGATATAAATTTTGTTTATCTTATTTTTCTTGTAAGTAATCCTTCATTGCAAAAAGAAGTTATTTTGGTGGGAAATGCAATGAACACAATTATAACATCTACAGGATCAATTTGCAAACTAGAAGTCACAATAGAAAATAGAGAAAATGAGAGATTTTGGGATGGTTTCATTCAGACGATTGATTGTATTTAGTGGAATGCATTAGGTCTCAACCATGCACTCCAGATATTTTTTCCACCTATGTGGTGTCTGTACAACAATGCTTGCAAATAATGAAATCAAAATAAGCTGCTGCCAAAATGATCTTCTGAGGCGTAGGCTGAAACAAAGGTTATTGGAAACAACATCAAATGGCAAGCTATATCTCATAATTCCCAACGAGATGAGGTGTTCTGTCCGAAGTGTAGACTGAAATATAGATTACTAGAAACAACATATAATGACAATCCTAATCTCTAAATTCCCTTGGAGGCTCATTGCTCTGTTTGAGGTGTAGATACATCGAGTTCGCATTTCCTTGAAGATTTGTTGTTCTCTCCAAGTAAAAAGCATTTCCTTATCCTCTTCTGTAGTGACCGAGTCATATGCAATCCTCAAGTGAGAGACCATGATCTCATTTCGTGGTTTGTCAACTGCTAGGTCATGCTCCGACTCCTGAATCTCTGTGCAAAGGTCGTGGGCATTGTACCTCAACTGGTACAACTCTGAAAGTATGAAACGACCGCTTGTGATGAACTCTTTTTCCCAGTCTTTCAGGCACTTCCCATAAACAACTAGCTGACTTAGCTGATTTTGCTCTACTTGTAACTCTAGCATCTGTGGGAGCAAGGTGGTGACCTTTTTAGTGTTGTGAAGGAGGTTTGAGATGTATCGGCGAAGCTACTGGTTTTCAGCCTTGAGGGCTGCTTTATCTTCACCATCTTTTATCACTCTCCTTTATGCTTACTGCTGCAACTTCGAGAAGATCCACATCAGCCTGGCATGTACTTTTACCAAGGTTGACTTTTATCAAGGTGAAATTGTTAACCTCTACCTCATCCAAGTTTTTATCCTTTGGTGGTGTGGCGGTCTCAGTGAAAATCTTGTTGTCAGCGTTCCTTTCCACATGAATCTGCTTCTTTATCTTTTTCTCTGACATGTCTTGGTAGACATGGTCAAATTCTGTAAAGTCCAATCAGTAGGACGACTTTCTCCTCTTCCTACCCAGTTGATTCTCAAGCCAAGAAGAATCTCGACTAATCTCGGTGGAAGGATTGGTGCTAGTCCCAGGAACTCTTGATGAATGAGATTACGTTGAGATGTCATGTGGTGGTGAGTCTGGCTCCAAGTCGATGCGAATTGGAGATTGCTGTGGTGGTGATAGATTGGGAGGGCTCGGCCTCTGTTTCTTGCACTATCTTAGCTTTATTTGTGGCTATCTCCACATGTTGTTCTTGCTGATTTATATCAGCAATTGGTGTCTTTCCCTTTGTATTCTTGGCAAGAACGTACTGGAAAGATGGAGTATGGAAAACTATTCCTCTGTGCAATCCGAACCTGGAACTGCAAAGAACACTGAAAATGGCCTCTGTTAGATCCTTCAAAATGTGTTGGAGAGAAATATCTGTTTTTAGCTTCAACCTACAAGAAATAATGGAGAAATGATGCCTATGCATGAATAAATATCCATTTTGGAGGTGGGAGTGTCAATTATGGCGCCAACCCTAATTGAAGAGTCAATGTGCTTAATTGCCTTGTTAGCTGCAAGTTCTCCATTGATTTTGGGATGCCATATGCAAGAGGAAGCATGCAAAAATCGTAATTGAGAGTCAACTGGGCCCACTTTGACTTTTGGTGTCCAATCTTTAGGGAGTTAGAAATTTTTTAAAGATTTTCAACTTCGGTTGTGACAAACTGCCTCTGTTTGACCTTGAATTCCAATCCCCTGGTTGATCTTGAAGCTTGGCTGACAGATTCATTGTGGAGCTAGATCAACTTTGAAGAGATGTTGTTGGGAGCTGAAAACCACAAAAACTAGTTCTGATGGCTTGAAATTTTGGGCGCCTTTTGCCAAAAGGGTTCTTTTTTCACTCGATAGCCATTTTTTTAGATGCTTTTCAACTTCTTCAATTTGACCCTCTGTGCTTCAATTTGAAATTGTCGTTGATTGATGAATCTTGCGAACACGCTGAGATATGGAACGAAAAACTAGTTCAATTCCGGAAAGAATGACTAGTATTGCAACGTTTTAAAGTTGATTTATGAGGTTCAGATTCCTAGGCACCCTTGGCCTGCAGGGGCGCTTTTATGTCTCTGAGATACATTTTGCACTTTGTAACCTTTGACGAAATGCTCCAGTTTGAATCTCGTTGCTGGGAGTTTGACTGCTCCGATGTTTGTGCTAACAATTTCATCGCGAAGATTGATCAAAACAGAGGACTTCCTGAAAGCTATATCGGATGAAAGCTGCATCTGAGGCCCCAAAAGGTTGGGCGTTGTTGATTCATGTTTTATCATTCACCGAACATTTAGAATAAAATGTCAAGGACACTCTACCCTCTCTTGAACAAAATCACTACATGTGCCAAGATTGCAAGAAAGACCACACGACAACTCAAAGGTTTATATGTGCGAACGAACGACTTTATGCAGGATAGCTTCCTTGGTTATATATGCTGAAATACAAGGGGGACTTACACAAACAAATCATTCACAAGCTAGGACTTAGATGAATTTGATAGTAAATGCTCTTTTTCTTTTTTTTTTGGATTTTTCAGTTTTGGAATTTAAAAAAAAAAGCAAAAGGATAAGGGTTTAGAAGTTTTATGCTACTCCTAAGAACTCAAGAGATGGTAAAGATTAGGTGAAACCAATAACAACACTTTGCTTCGCCACACGAATGACAACTACACAAAGTGAGTGCAATCTTCTAAGGTTGTGCTCAAGATTTTCATACAATGAATAATGCCATCAATGGAACAATATTTTATTCAAAGTAGAAGTTAAAGCATCCACAAGATAGGCTCAGGCCAACTTTACGCATTGAACAAAAATCATTCATTCAAAGAGTATGAGTGAGAGTTTCACCAATCTATACTATCAAATCTTTCATTCATCTAACAAGCGTGCAAATCAAATTCTATTCTAAATCTATTCTATGTTAAAGGAGATATACAACCATGCAACCACTTGATAACAAGAAGGATTCAAAGCAATCTTGCAATACAAACTTTTATTATCCAAGTAGCTCTAAGCAACAATTTCATAAAACTCTCTTCACAATATGAAATGAGAGAATATGAGTTTATATAGAGTTTCAAAAAACAAATGAAAGGCCGAGATCAATCTAAGATCAATGGCTGAAATCAAGACACAACAACCCTAATTAGGGTTTCCCAAAATAACATCAATAACGAGTGCATGGAGGACAAGTGGTACGAGGAGCTATCTTCTAGGAGGCGCATCCTTATCCTCTTGAGTGGTAGTATATTCAATGAATTTGGACACTATTGGGCTGACCTCCTCCATCGTGACATGTGGCAGCATGTTCACTTTGAATTCCAATCCGTCCAAGTTGTTTGCACACACGGCAAAAGCTGTCTCCCATTCCAATTCTTGTCTTTGGAAGGCATCTCGAATGGACAAGAAATTCGATGCCTTAGTCAAATTCTGCTTTAGGACTGGTCCAGTGGTGGCGAATAAAATCTCCTGAGTTCTGAGCTTTAGACTTTCTAGCCACATATCATTTTTTGCAGATGGTATCCTTCTCAAGTACATCCACAGCTACAAGGAGAATCTTATTCTGAATTTCTCTTATTTGTTCCTCAGCTTTGATACCATCGACCTTCACCTTTTCTAAGACTTCACTTCATGCAGCCAATGCCCAGTACCAAGTGTTGAAATCATATGCAGCCCTTGTTGCAATTACTTTTCCATCAATCAATTCCTGCTTTGTAACTCCTTTCAACACTCTAAGGCATGGGATAATTCTGTCTTGAACATCCTGAAGGTTATCCCATGCTTCTGCCATGACTGCAATTTTGGAAAGCAAAGAGGAAGTATGTCTATAGGTCAATATTAATCTTTCGACAAATGTGGCTGTTGCTTCATTTTTCCTTGCCATTCACTCCTCGGTTTCTCTGGCAGTTACCATTTCTTCTTCAAAATCTTTGATTACTTCCTATGAAGAATTCAAAAGTGGAGGAGCCACTGAATCGCTTTGATTAAGAGGTTTGGTCAAGTGCTGAATATATTGCTTCAAGCACTCAATTTCCTTTTTGTATTCTCTTTTCTTTCCTACTTCCTTTTCCAATCTTGCTGTAATATCCCCTCCAAATTGAGACATCAGTTGTCAGTGGATTAGCCTATCATTCTAACCCTTGTAGGCTAATGAGGATGGTTAGAGGGTCTTCTCAGGTTTGCATCGCCTCTAGTGTTCAGTGATCATTAGTTTTGGGCTTTCGTTTGGCACGCACAGGGCTTCAGTTGTTATACTTACTATTTATAGTAAGTTAGAGGTCGAATGAGAGGGATCCTTACTATTTTTCGTAAGGCACTTGGTTGTCTTGAGATTCACAGAGTTGATCCCAGTTTCAGACGGTTTGATGAAATATTAAATATTAAAGGAGAAATTAAAGTTTAAATGGCTCAAATAATATTTAATTATTAAAAAGGACATTATTAATTTATAATTTAATGTTATAACTTGAGGGTCAATTTGTCATTAAAAGGGGACCATATTATTATTTAATTGAGGACGCCAACTTCAAGGAGAAATTAAAAGATTTCCTAAGTCTCAATAAAATAATATTTTAATATGTTTAAATGATGCTTTTTGGAGGGAAATCGCACCTCCTCAAGAAGCCTTTAAAAAGCCCTCAAGAGTTCGATTTATTCATTTTGGAGCAATTTGGTGTTTGAGATGAAAATTATAGTGAGAAGGGAGCCAAGGGTTTCATTCCACAAGCCATTGGAGAATGATACATTCTTTAGTGTTGCAGCCATTTGAGGTGGTGAAATATCCATTGAATTTGGCATTTGGGGAGCACTTCACACAGGAGTTGTCATTGTGCAAAATTAGAGTTTTGAAGAAGGGTTTTCAGAGCATAACCAGTAGAGTTTTGAGTGGGATTGACAAGGAGAATCAAAGGAAAATTATCGAAGATCTCTAGCATTAATTTCAAGTGGGTTCAAGCTGTTTTTTTGTATGCTACAGCTGCAGCAAGGGGGCGGAGTCCTTCATAGGTGCGATTTAGGCAAAGGAGCTTCATAAAAATCAATAAAAATCACAAAGAGGTGCGCCTAGGAGTGGAGAAGCCAGCCATGGTAAATTTGTGATAAAAGAATGCAGCCATGAGGTGAATCGAACTGGTTTATGAGCTGCTTTTTGGGTCCGCATTATGCTGGCAACCATTATAATCTGCAAGTACCTTCGGGTATGTTTGTAATTAGACCTTCTTACAAGTATTCAATAAAATCAGTTATTTGGGTTGTTGCTATTTAGTTTTAGATTATTGTTGTTGCTTCCTTTCATTTCTAGCATTTTGTCTTTATTTGCAAACAAATATAAAAAAGGCAAAAAACCCTTACAAAAACACAAAAAAAAATATAAAACAAAAGAAGTCTCAAAAACTAGGGCACAAAGTGTTCTTACACTTGCCTTCATGGAAGTGACTGAATTGTCGAAGTCCTCAAACTCTTGACCCTTTGTAGTGGGTCCCAAGTCGATAGTAGTGATTGCATACTCTCGAGTAGTAATATCTTCCTTTGCCTTGTCCACTATTGGTACAACAATTTGCATTGAACAACAACCGACTTCATCTCTTTGGATTGTGGAAAACCTCTTGGCTCGCTTCTTTGTAGCAACCTTCTCTAATCTGGCCAAGAAATCGGCCGTATCATCTTCTTCTTCAATTTCCACTAGTGCTTTCACTTTCAACCTTTCTTTCAACCAATCAGGAGTCGTAGGATGCTCAATGCCTTCCTCGTCATATGGTTACTTTCTTCACACAAAATATCTTGAACTCCTCTAAGAGCAGAAATCATTCCCTCTTGAAATTCCTCATCCAGAGTATCTATCTCATTTTCTAGTTCAAGTATTTCTGTGCCTATGGGATATGGGGGTTCATCATTGTTTGGCTCGATTGATTCAATATTCCCCTCATGGATTGGAGAAGGAATCCTTATTTCAGCCAATGACTCATCCTCAATAGCCTTGTTCACATTCCTGGACGTGGTAGAATGGGATGGCTTTGATCGCTGCTTCTTCTGAACAGGATCCTTGTTTACAATTTTCTTCCCCTTCGACCTTGTGGAGTCATCAACTGCTTCCTTCCTTTACCTGGAATTAGTGCTTTTAATTAGTTCGACACTTTGGGACGCTCCTGCATTTGGAGAATATGATTCCATTTCGCCCATCAAGTTATAAGTGAGGGTCAAATTTCTTCGCCTTAACCCCTGGATGTACTGATCAACCCACCACTCTGAATACTTAACAACTAGCCTCATCAAGGTGGCTAAATCTGCGAGCTCTGGTTTTGACCATTTCACAGGAGGAAGAAGCAAATTCTCATCATAGCGCGGTTGTACATATTCTCCATCATCCTCTAACTGGTCAAGCACGCAGAAAAGCTCGGATTGTTTTGATCAAGCTTACTGGCAATCTAGACCATAATCTGTTCCTAATATCAAACTCATCCGCAACATTTGCCCAAAAATCCTCTACGTCTACCTTATGTTTGTACTTCTGTCCATTCATTTACCCAATATGGTTGTGAGGATCAAAATCAGCCCTGGACCAGTAAGATGTGAATGGATACCACTGCATTTCCAACCTGGCACTCTTGGCTGCCTGTGCCGTTGGGCAAGACTCTAGCATATTTCCAATGAAAAAAAGGAAATGGCCATTTTCTGCTTTGTTCTCTAGAAGCCTCGATATGTTTCCAATTGTCTAAGGACTTCAAGCAAGATCATTCTATTGGTAGGGTAAATCAGAAGTTGGTAAGGACATTCGGTAAATCCTTGAACTTTTATATATGTGAATCTTGGAAGCTGGATAAACCAGGATCCATACTTGCTTATCAAGCTCTTGGCCTCCCGAGTGGCCTTTGATGAGTTTCTCCTTGCAATATTCTGGTGATGTACATTAAGAAGGCATCATTTACCCTTCTAAAGTGGGCCTTCTTGCTAAGCTGTAACTGTGGATAACAGTCATAGGACCTAAACTCATTTTTGCCATTGCCTACCATGCCTCTACAAATCAATCCTGTGTATCTGTAATTTCTAGCCAATAAGTAGACAATGTAGGAGCTCATATAAAAGGACTTTGTCCTTTCCAAAATTTTCAGCTGTTCGTCAAGATTATTGCTGATTATCCGAGACCAATTGAACATTTTAACTCCTGAGGTGATCTCATCAATAAAATAGTACATCTAGGTTTCAAATAGCGCCCCCTGAGGGCTGCCCATTACTTTGTTTAACAACAAAATGATGTCACCATACTCCTCTTTGAAGTCAGTACGAAGTAACTTCTTTGGCACTTTCTTGAGGGAAGGCCTTGGCTTTTCTAACCACAACTTATTGACATTTGTTGCATAGAGCTCACGCTGGTCCTCATAAAGTTTTCTGGCATCTTCTTTGGTTTTATAGGAAGTCTAGTTGTAATTTGGTATCCCAAATGCTTCTTGAATGGCTAACTCTCCAAGGTGAGCCAATACTCTCCCATCTGGCGCAATAATTTGTCTTTCTTATGCATTGTAATATGGCACACTCAACCATCAACTCAGCACACTCCATAGCTGGTGGAAATCCAGCCGCTTGGACAATGCCATTTCTCATCATTCGGCGAGCAATAGGTGTTGGTAAGAATCCATCTTGTCTATACATTATCCTTTTAAAATCCTTGAAATCTACATGCCCGAGGTTGGTGTTTGTGACGTTTTTCCACTTGGAATTGATCTTTGACTCCGGCTGCAATCCTTTACTAACGAACTTCATTTGGGCTTTTCTCGAAGGTTCTCCTTTAGGGTCATCAACTTGCAACAAACATGAAGAAAATTGATATTACTTTTAAGATACTAATTCTGATTTTTTTGGACCTTTTGTTTGAAAATTTCACTTTTAGTATGTGAAAAATCAGACTGAAAATGGAAGAATTTGGCTAAACACTAGGCAAATTTTGTGAGAATAAGTGAGTAAGACAGAAGGAGGATGGAAGAAATCCAAGGAAACACGGGGACACGTCCCCTACCCTTTTACCCCCTGTATTTGTATCGGGGACGTCTCGGGGACGGGGAACGCCTAGGGGACGGTTGGCAGCCGTCCCCAAAAAGTCCCCCAATTGGTGGGGATGGCGGCAAGGGGACGTCCACTGTCCCTTGGACGGTTAGGTGACGCCCAGGCGTCCCCTAACCGTCCTGGGGACAGTCAACCGTCCCCTTTTTTCCAGCAAGTTTTTACAAAGAAAAAAACTTTGAAATTAAAAATGTTTATTTTTTTATTGTTTCTAAGTGGACCCCACACCCTCCCAAGCCTAAAATGAAACATAAAACTTGCTTTCAAAGCCAATTGAGTTAATTTTTAAATTCCAAAAAAAAATTGCAGCTAAGAGGCAAGTGAGCAAGAGAAAAAATTCGCAGTGACTCAGACTCTGAGTTTGATTTTGATGCAATGTTGGCAAATGTCAAGTAGAGGCAGCCATCATACTTTCTATTACTATGGTTTGGACATTTGTGACTTTGTCATTTTGACATTTGTAGTGCAAACTTGTAGCCTTTGGGCATTTTATTTTTAAAATTTTATATCATATGCACATTAATTGTTTAACATGAATTATGGAAGCAATTAAGCAGTTGTAGTATTAATTTGTTCGACTCTAAAATGTATATGTCAATATAATTGGTGACATTTGCACCTATATCAATGTTCATTGTTATGATTATCATTACTCATATGAATATCTGAAATTTCCCTATATTTTTAATATATATATATATATATATATATAGCTGTCCCGCCGTCCCCTAAAATCCCCAAAAAAAATGCCGTCCCCGAAACACGTCCCGCCGTTCTGCCGCCCCCCCAGTATCGGAAACTTGGTGGAACATAGAAGAAATCAGTCAAACTCAAATTCTGAACCTTCGAAACTATAATTTTGACTGTAAATCTGTCTTTAACTCAGAAAAAGCACGTTATTCTTTGGAAATTCAGTCCTTCAACTCAGAAATTTTACTTCATTCTTTGCTCTCCACTTCGAAAATTTACTTTATCTTCAAAAATCTTCCTTCAAAAATTTATCTTTCGCAACCTCGAGAGAGCCAAAACCTTTTCACAATCGAACTTTGGAGAGAATGAATTGAAAGTGACAAGTTAAACTTGTTATAGAGTTGAAGAGTTCGATGATTTTAGCAACTTAATGTTTTTCTTTTAGATTCGTCAAACCTGGACTGTTTCATTTCGTCCAAAATGGCAACTTAATCTTTATTGAAGATTTTCGAGAGAAAGTTTCTAATTTTTTACCATGGCGCCATTCTCAACCAAAATATCCTTTCCTTGAACAAGTTGGCACAAAATCTCTTAGATTTTTCTTGAATTTGAAATTATTTCCAAGTGTTGGATATTTTGAAAATTTCTTCTAAGTGTTGGACAAATATAAAAATATTTTAAGTGTTGAGTTTTATTTTTTCAATCTTTTCAATCTTGGTCATCTTCCAATGATGGCGAACTTGATTGTCTTCATGCTTGCTGTGTTAGTTTTCTTCCTAGCTAGGCGGACTTCATGGTTTAGTCATTTTGCTAAGGCAAACCTGGAGTGCTCTTGGACAAGGGTGGACTTCATGATGTGTTGGCCACTTTCTTTGTTCTAGGTGGACTTGAAGTGCTCTTGGACAAGGGCGGACTTAATCATGTGTTGGACATTGCAAGGCGGAGTTCATGATTGTTTGGACAGTGCTAGGGCAGACTTTGCACATCCTTGGACATTTCTCTTCCTTAGGCGGACTTTGCCAACCCATTGCCATTCTCTTCTTGGGAGAACTTTGTGATTGCTTTGCCATCTCTACCTTGGGCCGACTTTAGAGTCACCTTGCCATTCTCATCTTGAGCTAGGGCGTGCTTTGAAGCTGGCTAGACAATCTGCACTTCCTCTAGGCGGACTTTTCCTTTGGCTGGACATCTTCTTGGTGGACTTCATCTTTGGCTTGCCATCCATTCTTGAGCTAGGGCAGACTTTGCCATATCTTGGACATCTCAACCTTGGGTGGACTTTGTAGTTGGCCAGACATCTTGACACTTCCTTTAGGCAGACTTGATGATGCTTGTGCCATGTTTACCTTGCCTAACCATTGGATGAGTTTCTTGCTTTTTATACTTGTTCATCTAGAACAAAACCTTGCCTGAAGATTTTTCCTTGCTTTTTATACTTGGAGACACAAATTTTTGACTCTGAAGATAGGAATGTTGTAGCCATGACTCAAGGGATCCAATCCTATGTCAACTTTCAAAAAAGCTGAAAAAGGCAAAAAGCAAAAAGCAAAAAGCAGGCCAAAAAAGCTGCTTCCCAGATTGGTACCAAAGTGCCAAAATCAAAAAAGCAAAAAGCAAAAAAGTAGAATCCCACAAAAATAGGTGTTAGAATTGACCCTAAGCAATGGCGTTTTTCGTTCTCCGGGCCTTTTGAGCATTTTGACGATGTCCAGACATTGTTCTGAGCCTGAATTCCCTACTTGTCTCAGATGATTTTCTCAGAATCCTAACTCCAAACTCTCAAAGAAATGGACTTATGAAATTGCAATGCTAAGACAAAACCCTAAAAAAAAACAACTGGGGGTCCCCATTTGCAATGGGGCGATTTGTGAAATAGGTCACAACATCTATTCTGAGGGTGCATTTTCTTCAATACTTAGCCAATTTTTCACATTTTCCAACTTGCTTTGACTTTCGTCATTTCACACTTGATCTTCATTAGTGAGCATTTGATAGGTCCCGAGAGCTAGCTGCTAGATTCATCACGTAGTTGGAAGGATTATGAGTAGATCTCTTGAAGAAGACAGCTGCTGAAAACCCCATCTGATTGACCAAAAGTCTAGGCGCCCTTGGCCTGCAGGGGTACATTTGAACTTTTGAATTACATTTCATTCTTCATTCTACGTGCTCGCTGGATCAACAATTACGGTCATCTGATATGTTCTCTGAACTGGTGAACAGATTCGTTGCGAAGTTGGATTGAAGCCGAGAAGATCGTTTGGAGATAGTTAATGCAAAAAATGACCTCTGAGAGCTTTTATTCTTGGGCGCCCTTGGGCTACAAGGGTGCATTTTCGGTAACAAACTACCATTTTGGATGTTTGTTGTCCTTCAGCATCTTCTGCCTCTGCCATTGTTTGCCGGTGTTTGAAAAATTTGTTGGATTTGCTTGATGATTTGCTAGAAAGCTAGCAGAATTCTAGAGAAGATGACTGGTTTTGCAAGTGTTAACAACTGCATTTGGCCTCTCAAATTCAAGGGCGCCCCTGGCCTGCAGGGGCACTTTTGGTTTCAAACTTGATCATTTTTTGATGATTTTCACCTCCTTCACGATTCGTGATCATCATGTTGCTGGGCTACTCTGATTGCGTTGAAGCATTGCTGTTGCTAACACGAGTATATTCACCATTGTGATTGCTTTGATCATTCTGCGTGCACAAACAGTGCAAAGTTGTCTTGGGCGTTGATTGCAAAAGCATCTCCCTTGTAGCAAGGCATAGTATTTCTAGACTTAGAATAATTTTTACATTTTTCACCTTTTTAAAATCCCCTCCGTCACAAAGCATCTTTTTGAGCTTCTTTCGCCATAAAATCTTTTTTGATGCATTTGAGGCTTAGATTTTGACACTTGGTATTTGGCCATTTGCCATTGTTGACCTTGAAGGTCCTAACTTTTCTCCTTAAAAATTGAAGTAGACCCACCAGAGAAAAAGTGATTTCCTCATGATTCGAACTTGACCAGTGTGATCGTGAAGTGAAATAAGCCAATCAAAATTATTTTCAGTCATTTTTGGAAAGATCCTATTTTTAGGGTTTTTCCTAAAAACAGGGGCTTGAAACCCTAATTTTCAAAATTTTCAAAATTTTCCAGTATCCTCTGGACAATAAACCCACAAAAAGCGTATGCTTCATTTGACCTAAAATTGACTTTTGACGACAATTTTACAAGATTTAGATCATTTTAATCAAAATGCCTTATTGAAGCAAAAATTTAATTTTTGGTACAACATTAGGCTCCGTCTAGTGACCATGTAGGATACTTACGACATAGGAGAAACAAGAATCTCTAGGTTTTTAAAGCGTAGACCAATATTCTTATTAGTTGGGCATGGAGTCAGGACTCTTTCAAAACACCTATTGGTTTGGAGTTTTCCTAAAATCACCTAAAACAAGACTACCTAATCACCTAAAACACGACAAGACTTTACGGAACGAGGAAATACATTATAGCATAACCAAAAACAAAAACAAAAATTACTGAAAGAAAATTACTCCACCCCCATAGGGATGAAGAGCTTTGGATATTGTACATTGCATGAGAATGGTAAGAGCCTTCCATCGATGCTGCTTCTGCTTGAAAGGCTTTACTTCTCTTTTGCTGGGTATTGCAGGAGACAATCCCTCCAGGATAAAGATTCTTAGGCTTTTATATCCAAGCAAAGGTACTCTGACAAAAGTCAGAATATGATGCAAATGGGAAAGTTGATACCCTTGAGGCATTAGTTTTGCTATCGTCCATCTTTGGGATGTTGAATTCTTCAAACCAGAAGATCGAGTTCCAAACTCGATTTCTATAATGTCGTAGGTGATCTTTTCTGACTTGAAAATATCTTTTGACCGGCTCATCAATCAAATCTACATCACCTTTAATACATAGGAGTTTGATTCCCATGTCTTCAACATTTTTGAGGCCGAACAGCAACGCTTCTTTCTCAACTTCAGTGAATTCCAATTAAAGGCAATGTGCAACTGGGTACCATTGTTTTTTAGGGGAGATGATCATTTCTGCTGCTTCTGAAATTGCTGTTAAACAACCTCCATCAAACTGTATTGTCCATGACCTTGTATCCTCTGTTAGTCCCTTTTCAGAACAAGCAATGTTCTGGTCTTCAGTTTTTATCTCTGATAGAGTCACAATTACCAGTACTCGTTTCAAGCTTTTCTTTTGGTGGAATAGATGACTTGAGCACAACTTGCTTCTTTACAACCTTGAGAATCTGATCTATTTGTTTTGGATGGTCTTGAAGATATTTCAATTGAGAGATTTGTACCTCAGTCTTCATCATGGAAGCTACAATGTCAAAATTTGTTGAAGATGGATGTTGAGCAACTGGCATAGTGTTCTCCTATGAAGATCTGGGATTAGAAGTGGAAGGCACTTCTTTTCATTTTTCGTTTGATTTTTGTCTTTCTTCCTCTTCTTTTTGTGCTTTGAAGTGCTGAGCACATGTAAACATAGGCGTTGAAAATTTTTCATGATTCTGCGCAAGAGCGTACTGATAGTCTTCTTCTTCTTGTTTTTGATTGATGGGTTCCTTATCAAAGTATCCTGTAGTGGAGTCGCCATCAAAGTTGTCCGTTTGTGGTAAGACAACGTTCGAACTTGGTGTTGGTACAAAACTAGAACTGGGAGCAGCTTTAGTGTATCCCATGATTTGCTTCATTCTCAGATTCTCAGGACATGTGGATTTGCA
This sequence comes from Sequoia sempervirens, assembly GCA_007258455.2. Classification (NCBI taxonomy): domain Eukaryota; kingdom Viridiplantae; phylum Streptophyta; class Pinopsida; order Cupressales; family Cupressaceae; genus Sequoia; species Sequoia sempervirens. Next base: position 17,988 of record VDFB02266589.1, read on the forward strand.
TGTGCATCGGTCTCGTGAAAAGAACAAAATACTGCACTATGTGCAGCTTCAATCATTGGTCTTGATGGAGATGTTGGCAATTGTGGCTGAAAATTATCTCGTTTTGGTTGGTACGATTGTTGAACTAGAGATTGGATAAAATCTATTTTCATCAAGCTGGAAGTAATCATATCATCCAATTTGATGGTGTGTTCTTGCTCACTCTTCAACTCTTTCTTTGGCTTTCTTGAGGAAGAAGGCTATCTTTGATGGAAGAGCATTTATGAAACAACTCATCGAAGTCTTCGATGATGGATTGAGTGTAGAAGAATGAAACTAAAAACCAATTCAATTCTAGAAAGAATGACTGGTATTGCAATGTTTGAAAGTTGATTTATGAGGCTCAAATTCCTAGGCGCCCCTGGTCTGCAAGGGCACTTTTATGTCTCTAAGATACATTTTGCACTTTGTAACCTTTGACGAAATGCTCCAGTTTGACTCTCGTTACTGGGAGTTTGACTGCTCCGATGTTTGTGTGGATGATCTCATCTCTAAGATTGATCAAAACAGAGGACTTCTTGGAAGCTATATCCGATGAAAGCTGCATCTGTGGCCCCAAAAGGTTTGGCGCCTTTTTCAAGGGTGCATTTTCTTCAACACTTATTCATGTTTTCCAACTTGCTTTGACTTTCGTCATTTCACACTTGATCTTCACTAGCGAGCATTTGACAGGTCCTGAGAGCTAGCTGTTGGATTCATCGCATAGTTGGAAGGATTTTGAGCAGATCTCTTGAAGAAGACAGCTACTAAAAACCCCATTTGATTGACCAAAAGTCTAGGAGCCCCTGGCTTGTAGGGGTACATTTGATCTTTTGACTTACATTTTATTCTTCATTTTACGTGCTCGCTAGATCAACAACTACGGTCATTTGATATGTTCTCCAAATTGGCGAACAAATTCGTTGCAAAGTTGGATTGAAGTCGGGAAGATTGTCTGGAGATAGTTAATGCAAAAACTGACATCTGAGAGATTTTATTCTTGGGCGCCCTTGGGCTATAGGGGTGCATTTTCTGTAACAGACTGCCATTTTGGATGTTTGTTGTCCTTCAGCATCTTTTGCCTCTGTCGTCGTTTGTCGGTGTTTGACAAATCTCTTGGATTCACCAGAAAGCTAGCAAAATTCTGGAGAAGATGATTGGTTTTGCAAGTGTTAACAACTGCATTTGGCCTCTCGAATTCAAGGGTGCCCCTCGCCTGCAGGGGCGCTTTTGGTTTTAGACTTGATCATTTTCTGATGATTTTCACCTCCTCCGCGATTTGTGATCACCATGTTGTTGGGCTACTTTGACTACATTGAAGCATTGCTATAGCTGATGCGAGTACGTTCACCATTGTGATTGCTTTGATCATTCTGCGTGTACAAACATTGCAAAGTTGTCTTGGGCGTTGACTGCAAAAGCATCTCCCTTGTAGCAAGGTGTAGTGTTTCCAGACTTGAATATTTTTTACATTTTTCACCTTTTGAAAATCCCCTCCATCACGAAGCATCTTTTTGAGCATCTTTCGCCATAGAATCTTCTGTGATGCGTTTGAGGCTTAGATTTCGATACCTAGTATTTGGCCATCTACCATTGTTGATCATGGAGGTCCTAACTTTTCTCTTGAAAAAGTGAAGTAGATTCACTAGAGCAAAACTAACTTTTTCTTGATTCTAACTTGACCAGTGTGATTGTGAAGTGAAATAAGCCAATCAAAATTATTTTTAGTCATTTCTAGAAAGATCCTATTTTTAGGGTTTTTCCTAAAAACAGGGGCCTGAAACCCTAATTTTCAAAATTTGCTAGTATTCTCTGGACAGTAAACCCAAAAAAAGCCCTTGCTTCGTTTGACCTAAAATTGACTTTTGACAACAATTTTACAAGATTTAGATCATTTTAATCAAAATGCCTTATTGAAGCAAAAATTTAATTTTGGGTACAACAAAATGATAATTCTCGGTGTTTTTGCTGTGGGTCGTAAATGTCATTATGAATGTAGTTGGTTTCATTCGGATATATATATGTATGTATGTATGTATGTATGTATATATATATATGTATATATATATGTGTGTGAATATATATATATATATATGTGTGTGTGTGTGTGTAATTTATATCAAATATTTATTTCTGGAAGAGTACTGTTGAAAGTCAATATTCAGAACAGCAACAAGGTCCAGATTTTTTAATAATCTACATTTTTGGGGACTAAATGTATTAACACTTTAATGTAAATTTGTGAGAGCAACGCGTGATGAATGTATGAATGCACAGCCATATATTATTTGGGAAATATATTTGGAAATCAAATACAAGACAGTAAAGTGAATTGTTTGACGAAATGCCTGAAGAGCTGAATTGTTAAAATAAAAAAAAATTATATACAATTTAGGGTGTCTCGCTACATCCACCATCTGTGCAGCAATCTTTAATAAGAACCCTGGGCCACAGTTGTGTTTATGATTCTGTTGATCTATGTTTTGCAGACAATCCTTTACTCTATTTATATGATATGAATCCCACGAAGATTCATGAGTCTCAGATATTGAGTGCCTAGATCTCTCAGTATTCTTGGGTTTCCTTTATTCAGGGGCTCTAAAACTATATTCTGACCAACCATTTTAGCTACAACAGTAGGAAAATCATGAACCTATGCTTAAGTCTCATCTTGGGATGAGTAGGAGCAATGATATCTTGGCCTCCTGCATGATCTTCTTCATGAGAAGGGTTCTTCCCTCACAACTTTAGGTCTACCCCCTTGCTTTGTGCATCTTTGTTGCAACTTTTGTTAAGTTACTTTTCATATCGTAAGAGCTTTTTATCCTTATAATTATCTTTTATAACTAATTGTACTTTCTAAGTCAAATTCAACTATTTTGCCTATTTGAGGGCATTGCTACACTTTCTTCCTGTCTTTCTTTTTGGATTTCTTTGTGAGGGCCATCAACTGAATATCCCATTGCAACAATTTGGAGATGGTTTAGTTTAAGTAGCCTTCAAAAGGAGCAAGATCCTTAGAATGCACCTTAACAGCTGGAACTATAGCTTTCTAATGATTTTGACCATAATCTAGCTCTGGAGTACTCACCACAAATTCTGCCTGTGCTGCTGCCATTGCCTGATGACATCTTGCAAATGGGTCATCATGGCACTTTGTTAACCACATCTAGTAGACAGAGATTCTTCCTGACAACTTTTTGAAGGCCTATCACCAAGCTCAACTGATAAAGCATTTGGCTTCTTTTATCTTACAATGTCTTTGACAAGAGACTTTGTACATAGAAATATTGTTTGTCTGCATAGTAGATTATTGTTAGCATTTTGATTTGTACCTTTCAGTGTAATACAAAATTGAATGCCATGTAAAGTGAAACCTTTCTATGAATTGTAAGGGGAAGCTTCCTTTTGAGAATAGTGAAGGAAACAATATATTTCCTTATAGTGAAATTTATAAAAGCCTAGTACTAGTGAGAATTTAAGTATGCAATACAAACAAACTTAAACTAGAAGCCTACCATTTTGTTCTGTGGCTCGGGCAAAAGGTGATTTAGTACTACTGCATTGGACTAACGTGTTTATATTGTGTATCTATTGCAGAAAAGACCTATAATAGCCAGTAAATGCTTGCAATTTGCAGCTAAACCCATAGCCTGAAAAGTACTAGTATAATGTGGTTGAGTTGAATTAAACAAAAAATTACCATGAAGTTGCATACAAAGCTATAACATTTCTTTCAATAAAGACTATAATAGCAAGATTTATAATAATTACCAAATTATACTTAATTCAGAAGACAATTGAACATGAAAATCACATTTAGCCTGAAAAGTACTAGTATAATGTGGTTGAATTGAATTAAACAAAAAATTACTATGCAGTTGCATACAAAGCTATAACACTTCTTTCAATAAAGACTATAATAGCAAGATTTATAATAATTACCAAATTATACTTAATTCAGAAGACAATTGAACATGAAAATCACATTAACTCTTTGAAGCCGCTATGGAGGGACCTCGTGTTGGCCATAATGCACTATTTTACACTTGAAGGTAGATTCTCTGTTATTTACAGCAACCATTTCATGCTTCTCAATCATTTAAGGCACAAGGTGTTGGTCTCTTTTCCCTATTATTTGTTAATTTCTTTGGAAAAGAGTATTGAAGATCACAGAAAAAACCCTAGGAAGGTGGTTTTATAGGAGGGCCTCATGAATCTCGTGTTTTCTCACCTTGAGCTCAAGTTAATTGCGGTTTCTCCAAAAACCCTTGGTAAGAAGGTTGGTAAAAATTCAGGGTATGAAATGAGTGACTTTGCCGCTGGATGGGTTGGGAGTTCTGACAAAGAAGAGTCTAAATTTGAGGACATGTCTGTGGATGAGGATGGCTCTGAGGAAGGGATCGAGGTTTCAGAAGCATGGAGCAAGGGCTATGAAACTAATGTGGAGTTGCGAGACTCCATGGCAAAGTCTGTGAGAAAGAGTTCGAAAGGTAAATCCAAAGGTGCCAAGAAAGATAAGCTTTTTGTTAAAAAGAAAATGGAGGTGGCACCCGGTACCAATGTTAATCCCTTGTTAGGTCTTGGAGAAGGTGGTGTGAAGAATGTTGATATTGAGCCAACCTTTGTTGGGGACCCTTTGCTTGGGAAGGTGGAAATTTTCTCTACGAATGTGTTAAAGGATTTTGTGCATGAGGGTTTGTGCTCGAAGACTCCTGGTGGTGTTGGTAATGCGTGCTTTGTTGAGTGGCAGAAAGGGCAAGGGCCTTTGGAGATGCAGGGGATGGAGGCGGTTATGCAGTCTTAGGAGTTTTCTTTGGTTGATAGGGCGGTTAAAGTGGAGCAGATCCTGTTAACTTCCTTGATAAGGAGCGTGTTAAGGTGGATGTGGTGGAGGTTGAGGAGGATGAGGAGCAGAATCTGGATAGGAATGAAGCTCTTGGTTTCTTTGAGCTGAATGTCCAGCCTCCTATTAATTGGGATGAAGTGAGTATGAACATGTTCTGCAAAATAGCCGAGGATGGGACGAGGAATTTACTGTCTTTGGTAAAATGGTTATGTTTTGAGGTTAAGGAGATAAACATTCAGGTTAAAAATTGGCAAGAGATTTGTGTTGCAATGATTCGTGATAATCAGAAGGAGTGGGCCATTAAAGGAAAAGTTAAAACCATGAATGTCATGTTGGACAAGCTAATTAATGATGTAGATCATTTGGGGGCTTCTCATGAGGAGAGGATTTCCTTTCTAGAAATGCAGGTCAATAAGAGTTTAGAGAACCTTGTTGTCAGTCTTGAGGAGAGAACTGGTAAGGTGATGGAGGACTTAAGAACGGTGGCTAATGTTAGCAATAATTCTCTTAAGACCATAGCCAGGGGTCTCTCTGTTTTAAATGAAAAAGCTCTGAATTGGACGGGTAAATCTCTGGACTTGGGTGAGTTAGAGAAAGGGATTGAGGAAATCAATTGCCTAAACCAGGAGGATAAAGTTGAGGGGTCTACTCCAGTGTTGGAGAAAGATGGGAATGTTCGGCCGTGCCTTAGGACTAGGAGCAAAACTAAAAAGAGAGTGGCTGTCTCTGTGGATGAAATCAAAGAGGTTGTGGATATGCAGGAGGAGGTCATCAAGGAGAATATGGCCTCGGTGAATATTTTGGACAAAATGCTGTAGCTGATGCATTCTTTTTTGCTGGTTCAGCTGGGTTGCTGATGTTTTTGTTCTTGTTTTATTGACGGGTTCCTGATGCTTTTTTCTTTTGTGAGCTTTTTGTTTTTTGGGCTGCTGGTTTTATTTGCTTTGTCTTTTTAGCAGCTTCTCGTCCTTGTAAAGGGTTTCATGGCCCCTTCAAAACCTGTTTTTCCTTATAAAAAACAATCTCAGCAGAAACATGTATAAAATTACCATTAGGAAACTCTTTGTTGTAATGTGACCTTCGCAGGCCTAAGTGACTAATGGATACCCTTAGCCTATTTTAATTCCCATAGGTTATTTGGGATGTAAAAAATGAATAATTTATTAATTAAATTAAGTTGTCTAAATAAAGTCATTTTTAGAAAGACTTACATTTAATTAATTACTTTTATTAAGTCAAATAGTTTAAATTAAAAAGAGACTTTTATGGGGTCCAAAATAAAGTTAAATTATAAAGTCATCTTGGAGCGAAAATAAAAGGTTATAGGAAATCATATTTTATTATTTTTGAAAATTGTATAAAAAGGAGATTTGTGAAGAGAAAGTCCATTCTTGGCATTTTCATTTTAAAACCCCAACAATTGAGATTGAGTGATCGTTCAACTTCCGCCCTAGGATGGAAAACCTACGAAAAATATTGGTTTTAGGAACAAAAACCCCCTTGCCAACTTGTGGTGGATTCACAAGTGTGCTTAATATTGGAGATTTGTGGTGATTTGTATTGGAGTGTTGAATCATCATTTCTTGGTTTTCTTCCTAGGTTTCCAATAGATTTGTAGATTGAAGATGGAAGTTTTATTATAAGGGAAAAACATTTGCTTGCAAATATAATTGAAATATATTGGTAAAGAACTTGTACATCAGGCATCCGCATAATATTTCCAGAATATATATTTTATGGTACATGTCCATTTGCAACCAACAAAATAATATTAGCTAGCTGTCACTATATATGAAGTGATTTTGGGATCCCATAGACCAGGTCATACTCCCTAAAGGCAGGCTGCACCATATAAAAAAGGCAGCAACTGAATTTATTTGTTTTTTTTTTTTGACTCTTTGACCAAGCTGTACCAGCATAAGGAGTGACGAGGGAGTTATTAGAGCTGCTATTGAAGGGGTAAGGGGGGTCGTGGGACCCTCAAATACCCTAGCTGCACCATCCTACTTCAAATTTTTGAAGTTTATGAAGGGGCATAGCCTATATCCGCTCTTAGAGGTTAGAATATATTTACTTTTGCATTGTATATGTATGAAACTTACCCTCATGAATATATAAAAAATGCATATCAGACTGTTGAGTCAATAGAGTGTGATTTTTCTATTGCTATTTCACATTGAACTATTAAGAAAAAAATCTCAGTTCAAGTTTGCTCTATAATGGACATTTTGTGAAACATTTGTTTAACTATGCACATAAAAAAAGAGAAAAATGTATAGTTGAATTGTCACAGCATTCGTCAATCAACAATTTCATCAAACATTTGTCAAAACACAAGGGAAATTAGCTTGACATTTTATGGTAGTATCAGAGCTTCGCGAATTGAATAACTTGATGGAGAAAGGTAACTCATATGCATCCTAGTGAAAGAGCCAATAGGTATTATCAGAGGAATCTAAGAAGAGGCCAATTTAAGTTCCAGAAAGTCCGGGAGAAGAGTTTCCTTTCGCAGATTTATACTTTGAGGAATAGGTAGATGAACCCAGGGCCAATAGGGAAAGAAGGAATGAGGGGAACGACACGGAACAAATTCTTAATGATTTTGCTAGAGGACAGTAGAAGCTGGAAAATTTATTGACATAGATGTTGCAAAATATGAATATGCCCAGGGCTGATCAGAACAATAATGGGGAAGCAAGTAACTCTGGGAATAATAGATCTAACAACACCAGGATAGTTATTGGATCAATAGCTAGACCCTTGATGCCCACACTCTTAAGCATAGGAGAAATTCTGGAAGGTAATGGAGGATAGCAGAATGATTGAGAGAGTCATTTAGATTATTTGCATGAGTATCAGTCGTTAGGAGGTGAATTCCTTGCTACTATGTCTTTGATTTTTGTCAGCTAAAATTGAGAAACAAGCCCAAGAGAGTTAGGGGTACATCTAATTATCATTTACAACAAAGGTTGGGCAAGTTGTCCATACCTACTTTTGATGGCTCTAACAAATGCACATGTTCATGGATATAAAAACTAGACACATATTTCTCATTACATTGCATGTTTTAAAATGAAGCAATAAAATATGCCACACTTCATCTAGAAGCAGCATGTCTCATAGACTGTTATGCAGATTTCAACTTAGAGACTCATTGATAGGTTTGATAAGAAGGATCCAAAACTACATTTTAGGGAGTTTGCACAATGGAAACGATATGGCTCAGTTGATAGTTATGTGTTCAATTGTGAAAGACTTTTGATAATGGTTCCAGATGTATCAAAGAGGAGATTTACTATTCTTTTTATTGAGGAATTGATTGAACCACTTAGAGGTTGGGTAAAGGCATTTGACCCACCTTCTTTACAAGATGCAATAAAAAGGGCAAGAAGTACGAAGATTTTCATGCCTAAAAGTAAATTCCAGCTTAAGTCATTTCCATTGAAGAAAGACAAGAAACCTTTTTAGAAGGAATGTCCTAAGAGGACAACCATGGATGACGAAACAAAGAACAAGTTGCAGAGAGATAAATTGTGCTTTTCATGTAAAGAACCATGAGAAGTACGTCATAAGTGTCTAAGAAGAGGCAAGGTTCATTACATTGAAGTTATCTTTGACAATGGAGAGGAAAAAGAGGAAGCTGGTTCAAGGAGTGATCAGGAAGAAGAAGAGAAAGCTAAACCAAAACACCTTGAAATACTTCCTCAACTAGTGATTTGAATGAAAGACAACAAAGCTGGGTTAGCAAACTACAAGCCTATGATTTGGATATTGAACTCATAAAGGGAAAAAGGAATGTAGTTGTAGATGCCCTATCTAGGAAGTCAACTTTGTGCTTGATGATAGAGATTTTAGTAGATTGAAGGGCTCATCTTTTGGTAGAGTATTCCAAGAATACATTTGCTTGTGATGTCATGGAAGGAAAGGTATAGGATGATAGGTACAAGATAGTGGATGATCTCATTTCATACAAGGGAAGGATTTACCTAGTCCCAAAGTCCAAGATGAAAGAGAAGATATTGAGAGCTGTCCATGACACAGCTTTAGTAGGGCACCTTGGCTACTTTAAGACCTACAAGCAACTTAGGGAGAGGTTCACATGGAAGGGACTCAAAGATGATGTTTTGAGACATGTTAGGGAGTGTCTAACATGTCTACAAAATAAGTTTGAGCATACCTTTCCATCAGGATTGTTGCAACCCCTACCCATTCTAGAGTAGAAATTGGAAAGCATATCAATGGATTTGATCACAGGTCTTCCACAAATATAGGATAATTTCATCTTTATTTTGGTAGATAGGCTGACTAAGTATGCTTATTTTTATGCTATATCTTCCAAGTTGAAGCCACCATAAGTCACAGAATTATTTTTTAGGAAGGTGTTCAAACTCCATGGCCCACTTAGGAATATTGTCAATGATTAGGATAGTAGGTTTCCTAGTATGTTTTGGTAGGAGTTTTTCAAATTGACAGTATCGAGTTGACTCAGAGCACTAGTTACCGCCCAGAGATGAATGGATAGACAAAGACTGTTAATAAGTGTGTAGAGGGATACTTGAGGAACTATGTAGTAGGGTAGTAGAAGGCATGGCTCAGGTGGTTATATTTGGGTGAGTATTGTTACAATACCACATACCACATGTCTATCGACATGACTCCATTCAGGGCATTGCAAGAGCATAATATCACATCTTTTGTAGATTTGGTCATTCCTGATAGCAAGGTTTCCAAGGCCAAGGATTGAGTCCAAGAGAGCCAAGACATTCTGAAGTCACTTAAAGGAAATCTCCAATAGACTCAAAACTAGTAGATTATTTATACAGATAAACATAGGGTGGAGAGATCTTTTGAGGTTGATGACTTGGTCTTTTTGTGGTTGCAGTCCTACATGTAGTCTTTCTTGAAGAAGAGTGGAGTAGAGAAGCTGAAGCCATTGTTTTATGGGCCATATAGGATAGTGAGGAGGATAGGTGAGGTTGCTTATGAGTTGGAGTTGTGAGAGCACAGCAAGATCCGCAAAATGTTTCATGTTTTGTGCCTCAAAAAGGCACTTTGGCAATATATTTACCCTCTCCTGAACTACCGCCATTGGATGAGGAAGGTAAATTAATTTTGGTAGTTGAGACTATTTTTGATGTATGGGAGAGAAATTTGAGAAATAGAAGCATTAGAGAGTACTTAGTAATTGCAAAGTTTTGTCTCTAGAAGATGCCACTTGGGAAGGAGAACAAATACTGCAGCATCCAAATCTACAATTGTTTGAGGGAAATCAATTTCAGAGAGGGAGGACTATAATGTCCCCTTTGTAGGCAAAGGTGGTCGGCCATGAATAAGATATTAATTTAAATTTATTTTCTATATGACTTAGGCAACAATGGTAAAGGGAGTCAGCCAGCATAAATGGAAATTTGTCTTGCAAATATGTTAATATGAAGGGGGGTCTGCCTGAGTTACTTTGGATGGCGATTAGTGGCCGTTGGCCTTCATACAATTTTATCTGTACGCCTTTGACATTAATGACAATTAATCCAACAAAGTCAACACTATATTGTTTATATCACTGAAATGTATTCTAATGGTGTATCACAACATTTGTACTGTGGTGGGGCTGATAAAATGGGCTTTGTTTACTCTTTTGGTCATTCATGGATGTTAGGTTCATTTCATTTCTATTCAGAGATATTCTTTAACAGTTATGAATAAAATGCACAAGCTTTCTCCGCTAGTGTTTTCCATTTAGGAATAAAATGCATAAGTTTATAGGGTCTAGAACTATGAGTTTGCAAAGAAGTCTTGGTTGGATTTAATCTGACTCAGTAGAAGCAAAATTTTGGAGTTTGTGGAAAAGAATTGATACTTGCATGATTGTTAATATCAGAAAAATAACATTCTGTATGACATTGCTAGATAAGTTCTATAGTGTTGTGGTAGCTTTCTTGATGATAGTAATCACAGTTGTAATGTCTTGAACTGTGTTGTGCTGTTGCTTAATCCTGTGCTTTTCTATTTAGTTAAACTTGCAGACCAATTGTATTGGGACCTGACAATGCTGTGTTGTTTCTGTTTTATAGGTTTTGGGTTATAGGGGAGCAATTAGCAGCTTACGTGAACAAGCTAGCCATAAGCCTTCCATTCCCTCAATTCAAGTTGATCTCAAGCTGTGTCAATCAAAGGAGAATCTTAGAGTTTTCCCATCATTGCCAATCAAGGTGAGGCATGGATTGTGAAGCAACTCAGTTGATGATACTAGGTTTATTTCTCAAAGTCAAGTTTGTGAAGGTTCTTTCTCTTTCAACTCTTGAAGGCTTTCCAATAGTTGTGTCATTATGTGCTGTTAACCTGCGATTATGTCACTGAATGTGTAGAATCTCAATGTTTTATTCATTATATCTATTAATATTCCAGTTGGACTTACAATTCAGTAAATAAACTAGAATTATTATGCTAGTAATCTAAACCCAGTTTTTTAAGCAAATGTGGGATGGAGCTATTACTTCATTTTGGGAAGGATTTTGGAACGAACAGGTACCCCTGTGGACATTCTATATGAGCAGATTTTTAAAAGAAATTTCAGTTAAAAGGCTTCTAAAACAATGAATTATTATGGAAAGTTGAACATAGAAGCAAGCGGCATGGCAACTACAGTGGAATTATCACTTACTCCTGCAGCACAACAGTCAAATGTCTCAAGAAATCCCAAACACTTGTCTCAGAACTGAAAACATCAAATGGTTATGAACTCAAAATATCCTGCAATCAAATATGGAGGAGTCAAGTTTGGCTGAAAATTGAAGGTTTATGTGGCTTGTTGCTAATGGGAAAATCCTGATTTATGATCTACTATCAAAAAAGGATGGCAAGGCACTTCAATGTGTATAATTTGTTAACAAAACAAAGAGTTGATCTCTCATTTTCTAATTCATTGTCAATATAAGGCACAGGCATGGAAATCAGTCTGTTGTTGATATAGGAAGTTTACACCACAACTAATGAAGAGCACACACTAATACTTTGGGGGAGGGGGGTGGGGTGGGTTTGTGAATCGGTATTAGGACAAATTTCAGCACTTATTTCAAATCTGCAAATATAACTTCAAAACCATTAAGCAAATAACACATGCAAGAACACAAAAATTACATGGAAAACCCCTAAGGGAAAAAACTATGGCAAAATATTGCTTTTATTAGCTTCTTACAAACTGTAGGTGACAACCCACATAAGACACCGATCTTACAAACGTGAGTTCCAACTCACTGGAAGCACCAACTCAGTATGAGGCACCAACCTCCAATAAACTCTACTTGAAAAAACTTCTCTGTACTCTGCTCAACCTCTTTTCATAAATTTGCTATTTTTTCTCTACTCATCACACTCTATCTCTGATCTTCAATCACGGAAAAAACATCATCTCCAAAACTGCATACTCTTTCATGCCTTCATCAAAAACAAAAAACTCTCTTTTCCTTAGACAATTTTTTTAAGTCCAAAAGAAACAAACTACATGCAGCCATACCTTTCTTATTTTCCTTTTTAGAAACTAATTAATCAACAACAAAAATAAAAACTGCACATGAGCTGCTGTTTGAATTCTCAAAATTGAAGATTTCTAAAATAACTTGGGCGCCCAAATCTGATTATGAAATCTTTTCAAATCTGCTTTTTTTTTTTTTTTTTTTTTTAGACTGCAGGAATCGGGTAGCACGACCCCCTATAAACTGCAGGTGCGCCTGGTAAACTTTTTAACGTGACCGGTGGCGCTGGTTTGACACGCCCTCCGGTACCACGGGGGTGGGGGAGACTAGAACTTGTGACCAACCTCCTGCTACAGGAAATATTTAGCCAACCAAGCTAGGGCCCCAACCCCAGTTTCAAATCTGCTTTTAAATCTGCATTAAATCTTTCTTTTTATGTCACATTAAATCTTTTTTTTTTTATGACACATTAAATCTTTCTTTTTATGACATATATCTTTCTTTTTATTTCACATGAGATCTTTCTTTTTATGACATAAATCCTTTTATGAAATAAATCAGATTTGGTTTATCCTCTCATAGCCTCAAACTAAGTCACCGCGTTCGAATTCGGCAACATTGAAATTCGAATGAAATTCGACAAGGGAAAAATTCGAAAAGTAAAAAATTCGAATTAAATTCGCCTTATATAATTTTGAGTTTTTTAAAATACAAGTAATATACTTAAAATAATTAAAAAATAATATTGATATACTAATATGTTTAAATATATTAATAAAGTTAATAAATAATAAATATATTTAAAAATATAATTTAAATTTTAAATATTATTCATATATAAATAATAATAAATACAAAGCAAAATAAATAATAAATATGTTTCAAAATATAATTTAAATTTTAAATATTATTAATATATACATAATTAATAAATTAAATTATATATTAAATAATAAATTAATATAGTAAAAGTTTTATTTATTTATTTTAAAATATTAAAACATTGTGAATAAAAAACAAAAATAAATCCTAATGGACATTAAATTAAATTGTCGGTTTGCTTTCACGAAAGGCTTTTAATTTTGTTATTAAATTTTAGGCTTTTCCCGAAAGCCCTTTCCATACTCCTCCCCGACGAAGCCACGAGCGTGCTTGCTACAGGATGCCTTGCGCCAGATGGTGAAGTCCAGGACGAGAGTATTTGTCACGCACAGGCTCTCCATTATCGCCATCATCGATGACGGAAAAGTGGTCGACCAGGGCTCCAACAAACACAGTCACAGTCGGGGTTTCGTTATTGACGGAGGCCATCCGCCATCACAAGAGCTCCGTTTTTCTTAATATTTTTTATTTAAAAAACCTATGTTATTTAGGCAAACGAATATAGGTGAATCTGAACGAATTTTTAATCTTGTTTTGAAATTCGCCGAATTTCGAACCTCATGGTTGAAATTCGCCGAATGCGGTGACACAGTCCTCAAACATTATTTTCTTGTTTCCTTCTATTCTCATCTATAAATCTGCTTTTGCTCTTTCATCTCATCTTTCTATTTCCTTCTAAAAAGTGGCAGCCAGCTTTATGTGATTTACTTTCCTTTCTCAAACCTTATTAAATTTTATCAAAAGAATTATTTTCAAGGTGGTGCCCAACTGCTCTTTTATCTGTTTTAACCATGCTTTTTTCTTCTTTTACATGTGAATTCTTTCTAACACAGCAGCATTCTAACACCAGGTTCTTATATCTTTTTGCATGCATTAACCTTTGACATCAATGACAATTATCTAACAATCTCCCCCTTTGTCATTGATGGCAACTTCAAGCTTACAAACTGAAACTGCAAACTGAAACCACAACGCTTGAAACTGCTCCCGTTGTCTTTGATTCTCCCCCTTTGACATCAATCGCAAGAAGATAATAACTATGCAACTTCTTCACACAAAGCTAAAGAATATGACAATTATAAGCTCCCCCTTAATCAATATTCAACCTTACTGACAAGATGAGTGTGAAATCACTCCCAACTTCTTACTTAGGTGCTCAAAAGTTTCCTTTGGAAGTGGCTTGGTGAAGGTATTTGCAACCTGTTCTTTTGTGGCAACATATTCTAACTTCACCTGATTGTTAGCAACTTGCTCTCTTAAAAAATGACACTAAATTGGAATATGTTTAGTCCTGGAGTGCATAAGGATTCTTGGATATATTAATTGCACTTGTATTGTCATAGAAAATAGAGATGGGATGATCAAACTTTACCTTGATGTCCTTCAACATCTACTTCATCCATAGAAACTGTGTGCAACAAGAAACTGCTGCAATGTATTCAGCTTCAACTGTAGACAAAGAAATTGATTCTTGTTTCTTACTCAACCATGAAACAAGATAATTTCCTAGAAAGGATGCACCTGCACTTGTGCTCTTTCCATCATCAACACTACCGACCCAATCTGCATCTGTGTATGCTGTGAGGGTGAAATCTTCACCTCTTGGATACCATAAACCGAAATCCATAGTACCTTTTAGATATTTGAATATTCTCTTTACTGCACTTACATGAGTCTCCTTTGGTGCATCCTTAAATCGAGCCACATTACCAACAACTTGCATAATATCTGGGATTGTAGCTGTGACATACAATAAACTCCCAATCATTGACCTATACAAAGTTTGATTAGCTTCGGGAGATTCATCGTCCTTGCTCTACTTGCATCCTGTAACCATGGGAGTACTCATAGGATTGAACTTCTTTAACATTTCCTTAATATACTTGGTTTGAGAAAGAAATGTTCCATTAGCTGATCGTAATATTTGCAAACCAAGAAAATAAGACAACTCACCAAGCATTGACATTTCAAACTTATTTTGCATGGTAGTAGCAAATTCTTTGCACATATTTTTACTGTTGCCTCCAAAGATGATATCATCTACATAAACAACAACAATTAACATTTTATTACCTTCTTTTTTGACATAGAGGTTGCTGTCTGCAAATCCTCTTTTGTATTCTTGCTGCTGCAAGTATCTGTCTAATCTTGCATACCAAACTCTGGGGGCTTGTTTGAACCCATAAAAAGCCTTATTCAGCTTGCAAACATAGTCCTGATTTTCTAAAATAATAAATCCATTAGGTTGTTCCTTGTAGACTTCTTCCTCCAAACTGTTATTTAGAAAGGCTGATTTTACATCCATCTGAAAGACTTTAAAATTCTTAAAGCTTGCAAAAGCTAGAAACATTCTAATTGCTTCTAACCGAGCAATAGGTGCAAATGTTTCTTCAAAGTCAACACACTCAACATCCCAAGTTCTTATCTTTTGTTTATTTCCATTGATGTTCTTATCTTTGGGTCTTGGAACAAGTTCCCAAGTTCTATTCTTCTCAATTTGATCGAGCTCTTCGTCCATTACTTATATCCAATTTTTGTCTTTACTTGCTTCTTGTACACTCTTTGGTTCAATTTTGGACATCAAAGACATATCTTCATTTTCTGAATCTTCTTGTTGCTCTTGGCTTATCACCTCTTATTATTAGATCTTTTGGATGATTTTTTTGTATAAATTTAGGTGGTGTCTTTGTGGAAGCTTTTGATGATGTCTTAGAAGTGTCTTTGATGTCGTCTTATGTGCAACTATTTCAATTGCACCTCCTTCACTTTCTTCATCTTCCTTGAGCTCCTTTGAATCTAGATCATCTACCTCTTGTATTTGATTTGGAAGACTTCTATCTTCATCAAATTTAATGTTTCTCAACAATTTTGTGCAAGCATTTATTGTAGCATTTGTATGCTTTACTCTCGGTAGAATATCCAAGAAAAATTCCCTCATCTGCTCTCGAGTCAAATTTACTTAGATTGTCTTCATCTTTTCTAATATAACATGGACTACCAAACAGTTTGAAGTACTTAACAGTTGCTGGCCTGCCTGTCCAACTCATTGGAAGCACCAACTCCCTTTGAGCATCAACTTAGTATGAGGCACCAACCTCCAATAAACTCTACTTGAAAAAACTTCTCTGTATTCTGCTCAATCTCTCTTCATAAATCTGCTATTTTTTCTCTGCTCATCACTCTATCTCTGATCTTCAATCACGGAAAAAACATCATCTCCAAAACTGCATACTCTTTCATGCCTTCATCAAAAACAAAAAACTCTCTTTTCCTTAGACAAAAGACCTTTTTTTTAGTCCAAAAGAAACAAACTACATGCAGCCGTACCTTTCTTATTTTCCTTCTTAGAAACTAATTAATCAACAACAAAAAAAAAAACCTGCACATGAGCTGCTGTTTGAATTCTCAAAATAGAAGATTTCTAAAATAACTTGGGTGTCCAAATCTGATTATGAAACCTTATCAAATCTGCTTCTAAATCTGCATTAAATCTTTCTCTCTATGTCACATTAAATCTTTCTTTTTAAGATCACATTAAATCTTCTTTTTTTTATGACATAAATCTTTCTTTTTATGAAATAAATCAGATTTGGTTTATCCTCTCATATCCTCAAACATTATTTTCTTTTTTCCTTCTATTCTCATCTATAAATCTGCTTTTCCTCTTCTGTTTTATCTTTCTATTTCCTTCTAAAATGTGGCGGGCAGCTTTATGTGATTTACTTTCCTTTATCAAACCTTATTAAATCTTATCAAAAGAATTATTTTCATGGTGGCGCCCAGCTGCTCTTTTATCTGCTTTAACCATGCTTTTGTTTTCTTTTACATGCGAATTCTTTCTAACTCAGTGGCATTCTAACACCAGATTCTTATATCTTTTTGCATGCATTAACCTTTGACATCAATGACAATTATCTAACAACTAATTACATCAAAATAATGCCAAAGAAGGGCAAGAAGTATTGGGACAAATTTTTATGATGTTATAAAGTGTATTCACACTTTAATGTACTTGGGTAGTTAGGTGTAGGTCATTAATTAAGGTTGTTGTAGTATTTGTACTTATTGCAGCTCTTAAAGAACTTGTAAGCCATTCCTAGCAAATTTCTCTCATCTCATTTCTTTGTATTTACTAACAAAAAGAGGTAAAAGTGAGTCTATTGCTACAACCTGGGCATGCTCCTGGTCTTCACAGTATGGACCATCTGGTTTGTGATGATTCAAAGTAATTCAGTTATGATACCAATCCGATAGAGTAATTTCTCAATTATATCCGGACCAGCAGGAAGCAAACACTTGTAGCCTTTAGAAGTGTTAATAAGAAAAAGGTTCAATGAATTTGGGAGGCATCGGATTCTAAGTACATGGCAAATACCTCTATTTACAGATCTCTAGACATCACAATTGAACAAGTGTCAAATTCAAAGCTCTCACCAATAGGCTATGCTCGAACAAATTTTGATGGGATGCCCATATACAAACCAGGCAGGGGCAGATCAAGAGGTCTTGTTTGAAAGCATGAAATTAAACTGCTATTGTGATAGACTGGAGGTTTGTTAAAGGAATTCTTCAAAGGATTTAATATAAAACATATAGAAAAGAGAAACAGAGGGCATCCACACCAATGGTAGGTTAAAAGGGCCCTAGATAATGAAAAGAAAATAAACATAAAGTTCAAAAAAATGAACAAAGCAAGAGGGGTTAAGCCTAAATTTAATAATCAAGAGTCATTAGCCATAGTGCGAGTCTAAATATCCCTGCTATTGAAGAACCTCTTAAAGAAACAAGGAGATTTTTAAGATTAAGCTTGAAACCATGAATGGTGAACAAAACTCTCATGTTTACAGTAAGGCTTGAATCAGAGGAACCAAGAACGTTGTTGTCTATTTGATAATGCTTGTCGAAATTGAACAATGTCATGAAATTGAGGATGTCAATATGGTTCAATCTTAAATTTAACCAAGTCTTATTGATCGACATTTTCAAGCTTTGCAATAGTTTTGGATTTGGTAGTGACATAGTGCATTGAACTGTCCACTTAAATAGCAGCCCACAAAAATTACTTGTGGAAGTTTCCAAATACGGGACTTAACCACCCAAGCCAAAAATGAATTAACCCAAGGATTTAAGCCTATATTTCATGATTAATGAAACTAACACCTAGACCCTATGAAATATTACTAAACTAAGTTGATTTTTTGGACCACTTCAAAAAAATTCAAAAAAATTCAAACTTACAGACTTCTTAGCCCTGTCTAAAATTGCCATTTTTAGCTTCTTGATGCTGAGCACTCTAGCAAGTTTTCTACAACATCTTCATATCTCTCTTTTAGGGCCTTTCCATATTTCTAAATTTTGTAATGCAGTTTATAGCAATTCCTAGAAGTAAGTAGACCATAGAATAGTCATTGGACATTGACAATAGCTTGTGACCATGTAAGCATCCAGTTTGAGTTTGTGTTACATGATTTTATTAATCTTTCTACCGGAAACTTTATATTCAACTATTTGCTTGGTTTTCATATATTTATAATTAGATGTGATCTGAGTTGTGTTATGAGCAATTTTTACTTTATTACTTACCTAGAGAGCTATAGTTTATAATATCCTAAATATCTAATATTGTCATCCAGATTAGATATCATTCTCCAGAAGAGGAAATAGCTCTGGGTCCAGCTTGTTGGCTTTGGGATTACCTACGGAGAAGTGGAGCATCTGGCTATTTGTTGCCACTTTCTGGTGGAGCGGACAGTTCAGCTGTAGCAGCTATTGTTGGATGCATGTGCCAGCTTGTGACAAAAGGTTGGTTTTCACTTGTATATTCACTCATTTATTTAGTTGTTACTTGTTAGTGGTTTTGTTTACACTTGTAAGTGCAGTGTTATAAATTCATACATTGCATGGAAGATATGCACAATATTTTGAATACCTATGCATATGTATAATGATGTACAACTTGGAAACTAGTTAGAAAGATATGTTCCTTAACATATATTGAGCTTCCAAGTATTTGTAGAGTTTAGTCGGGATGGGATATAAGTAACCTTCTTTTTTGTATCTCTGCTACAAACAGAAATTTTGTCCTTTCTTCTGAAACACTTCAGGATACAAATAAGCTATGCTTTCATCATTCTTATCCTTCTAACATTAAATATTGCCAATTGTCCTGCAGGTATTGTTGATGGAGATCAACAAGTCAAGTCAGATGCTATACGTATAGGTCAATACAAAAAAGGAGATATCCCAACTGATAGCAAAGAATTTGCAAAACGTATATTCTACACAGTTTACATGGGTTCAGAGAATAGGTAAGATATGCCCTCATCATATCTGTGTATAGAAAAGTAAACAGAAGAATTTCTTATTAGGAAGTCACAAGATTTGTCTTGAAAAGATCCTTTTTGACTTTATCACGTTATGATATTTCTAGCTTCCAAGTAATGACATGATTTTTAGTTTCATCAAGGAACCATGAGTAATAGTATCTTTATTAAAAAAGGTGTAACATTGATGGGTTAACTTGTCTATGAATTTGGAACCGATGAGTATTATACATACAAAAGAACTGAACTGATAGCCAAATTGACACAAGCTAAAATCTGTAAGGGATTCTATGTCAGTTTATTAAGATTTAGATGCAACCTTGTGTCTTATGTTATGGTATGCGAGGTTATGCAAGAGAGTTATTGATAAGTTAAATTTGTTGTTCCTACAGTTCAGAAACCACTCGAGAAAGAGCAAAGAAATTGTCTAATGAGATTGGCTCATGGCATCTGGATGTTAAAATTGATACTGTAGTATCATCACTTATCTCCCTATTCCAGTCATTCACAGGAAAAACTCCAAGGTACAAGGTAAAATTAAAATCATTTAATTTGCGATTTATTTAATTGAGTTTTGTTTCCAGCACATTGAAAATTTGAAAATAGGGACCACTTTCAATAAATTTCTCCATTCTTTTGAATTCAGGTTGCAAAATTGGTCTTGTGAATTTTTTTCATGCTTCAATCTTGTGTTTTTTGTTCAAGATGAGCTTACTTGTGCAATTATTTCACTGACTTTTGGGCTTAAAGATTTTTCCTATATTTTGCATACCATTTGGTGAGACAATTTTTATAAGAGTTTGAACTCTCCAGCATCTTTATTGTAGCCCAGTGTCACATTTTCATTAACCCATGTGTCTTAAATGTCTATCAATATAAGCTTTATTGAGTCAATGGGTTTCATAAAAACTGGGTTCTACAGTGATGAGACGATGACAAACATCTCCATCTTGCACAACAGTGACCCTGGAAAGATTTAAACTCCCTACATATTTGCGGAGGCACACAATAAGGACAACTGTCTTCATCTTTTACATCTTATGGATTAATTTTCACTGTATAGCTAAGCAAACCCTGACTCTGTTAGAACTTTTCGTCTCACCATCGCATGTAGTGGTGAGCTAAATCTTCTCCAAAAGTTTTCAGACCTATGAAGCAATGCAAGCATACAGTGCTATGCAATGAAGACATGCATCGACATCACGAAAGCCTGCAAAATCCCCTAAATTAAGGCTAATCACATGGTGAATTGAGCACAATAGATCTTCATTTAGCAGTAAAAATTGTCTCCAATCCCTATGATTTTTGGTTCTTTATATTGCTTTAAACTAAAATCCCCCAATTTTGCTTCAAACCAATGCAACTGATCTGTTTTATGTGTTTATTCATTAGATTTGCAATCGCCAAAAATCGTGTGTCAAAGAAAATCCTAGCTTGAAGTAGCAACTACTTTGAAAAAAACAAAAGTGATTGTGTTATAAGTATTTTTCCCCGAGTTGGAGGTGGCATTCCATAGTGTTTGAAAGTTGATAATCACCATTGTTGTGTCTTGGAGAAAATTGTGTATCTTCTAAGATCTTGTTTTAAGTAATTGCTACCACATGCAATTCATTGTTGCTTTGGTTATGCTTTGCAATAAATTCCATGATGCCTAAGAGAAAGAACCATAGTTGCCAGGAGACTGGTATTGGTACTGGTACCGATATGGTTTCTTTTTGAAAATAGGAGATGGGGGTACTTGGAGACGCCATTTTTTTTTAATATAAATTAAAAATTAATTTGTTTTTAATAATTTATAGAAAATATGAAAATATGATGACATTTAACTTTCAAAACAATAGCTCTTAGACACGTGAAAATAATTTAATCGCTCTTAGACACGTCATTTTCTACAGTGGGAGACGGCAGGGTACTCGAGAAACTTTGGATGAGGAGATATATGTTAAAACAACGTTTCTACATGGAGATTTGGATGAGGAGATATATATGGAACAACCAGAAGGGTTTGTTCAAGATTGCAACAAGAAATTTGTTTGCAAACTCAAGAATTCTTTCTTTGACACTCACTGATGCAACTTCTAGGAGATCTGCCTCAAATTGACGAGGGGTCTTTTTTAGGATTGTAAAAATTTTACATTTTTATTGGCCTTCATTCACCTATCTCCCATGTACCCCAGAAATGTGTCACACCTCAATTTCATAAACATGTGACAAGATCCATTTCACAATCTATGTTCACCAATGATCCCATCAATTTTTCCTGTGACACACAAACATTACTCTGGTCATCTCTGAATAAGAGTTTTTAAACAACTGGTCCATATCGGCAAGATCAAGGTAGGTCTTTCCGATCAGCAGGTGATGGCTCTTCAGTTTGAACATTTTCTTCATATCGGCAAAAGGTGAACCAAGTCACAGCGATCAAAAACCCTAGAGATTACATTATCGAGAAGACAACGCTTGTCGTCTCACCAACAAAAGCTTATTGGAAAGAACAAGACCATTGGAGCAAAATTTCAAGTCATGCCGAGCGCATATGTCATGCCGATGGATCCTTATCGGCAAGGAACACACTTTCTTTCACCGATGAAGCAGAAGAACGACTATTGGAGAGACATACAAAATTGGAGTGAGTTCTTCAGTTCTCTGCGACCTCAGGGGTCACACCGGTGAAGGAAGTTTCAGGGAGAGTCTCACCGACAGCTAGACACCATACTTCATCGGTGAGAAAATCACAATCGGTGGAGGTAAAGAAAGTCTCCTCGATTATTCATGTTACCCTGATACATGAATACATGTGGTCATAATGCAAACAAAAGATTGAATGAAGCATAAAGGGTAAAAAATTATAAAATATTTGCGCTAAAAGGAAAAATATTTTTTACCAAAGATGTAAGAGTGTTTGCATTGGGAGGTAAAATATTTTTATGGAAGAGTTAACCAATTAGGTAATTATTTTACCTAAAGGATATTTTCATGTGAAAGGGAAAATGAATCAATTTTCACCAGAGGGTTATAAAAGGGATAATTATTTTTACCCGAAGAGCATATTGAAGATACATATAGGTAAAAAGTGAAGTGAAAATTACCAACAAAGGAAGATTATTATTGAATTAATTTTCACAAAGATGAGGATTAAAGTTGAAGCATTTTAATTTTCCAAAGGCAATTAATTAAAATAAAATGAAGGACTGCAATAGACAAACACAAAAAGGGTCACAACTCTTGAAAATGTAATGTATATATACCAGATGAAATCAAATGAAGAAATCATTAGAATTGGAAAGAACGAATAGGGAGAAAATAGGAGATATATTAGAGATACTTTCCAAATGTTTACAAAATAGATATACTGTATGGACCGTGATGCATGCATGAAATTTTGTAGAAATCAATAGAAGATCATTAATTCTGTGTGGCTTAATATTGGTGTCTATTGTTTGTTGATTTAAACAATTATTTGGCTGTCTCCACATTGCTACTTCTCTGTTATTTGAAGTTGTATATCCAAGTTGGTATTTCAATTTCATCAAAACACATTTGCTGTTATTGTGTAGTCAAGTTAATTGGTTTCTGTCAAAGAATTAAATCCTTTTAATTGATTACAGTAACTTGGGGGTAACATTTGCATCAATAAGAAGAGTTAGGTAATTGATAAAATTATCATACTATCTCTAGTTTGGTTCTATCTTGTTATTTAAATCAGAAGTATATTTGATTTGTTAGGGCACACTTGCTGCTTTTGTGTGGTTCAGTTAACTAGTTCCTTCAAGGAAGGATTAAAATTTCCTATTAATTAATCATAGTAACATGGTAAGAATCATTTGGATCGATAAGAAGAGTCTGGTAGTTACATTCTTGCACGTTTATACAAGGTATAAACAAAACTTAAGTGCCAAACAATTAGAACTGTCATAAAACTTCATTGACTTCGTTTACCTAACAAAGCACTGGTCCATCTCATATTTCATTCACATTTGCATTTCATTCATACATTATTTATTCACATTCATACTTTGAAATTTCAATTATTACATTAGGAGTAGAAGTAATTAGCAAGCTATCATCTATTACATTTTATGACACTGTGATAGCTCAATCAATTCAGACTATTCTCAATCTACTTTAGTTATCAAGGTCTACCCGCCTAGGTTTAGCAGAGCCTGAAGTGTAGGGAGTCATCAACCATATAGGTTAGCTCCATTCATTGGTTCAAGAATGTTGCAAGTCTGATCATAGAGCTTGACATCCTCTTAGGATTTGTAACTTGCATTTTAGAGATGCAACAGTCTTACTGAGGTTGACCTTCAACAAGGTGAAGTCATCGACCTCTACCTCATTTGCATTCTTGTCTTCAGGTGGCACAGTTGTCTCTATGACAACTCATTGACAACATTCTTTCCCACATGGACCCGCTTCTTCAGCTTCTTCACCGACATGTCTTGAGGGACATGGTCAAATTCTGTGAAGTCCAGTTGGTAGGATGGCCTCTCTCCCTTCCTAGGAGATTTTCAAGCCAAGATGAATCTTGACTAACCTCTCTGGAAGGATGGATGTTAGGCCCTTGAATTCTTGACGAGTGGGATTGTGTTGCAGTGTCGTGTGGTGGTGAATCCAAGTCAATATGGACCGGCGACTGCTGTGGTGGTGGCAGAATGGTAGGCTATGCTTCCATCTCTAGTACTGCATCAGCTATAACTGTTTCCATGACTAGCTCAGCTATGTTTGTGGTTCTCTCCACATGTGCCTCTTGTTGATTTGTATCAACAATCGACATTCTTCCCCTTGTGTATCCTGACATTCTGGCTGCTCTAGGAGGGTTACTCCATTTCTTTTGTCTGGGCTTTTTCCTTGACGTGGAAGGTTGTGAAGAATGAACTAGTGGTGGCTTTGTGCAGGGAATAACTACCTTCCTTGTCCATTTACTGTCCAAGTAGAGTTGGCTGTTTCTAACAACTCTATTGGTTCTCTCCTCAATAGATGTGTTTTCCTTGGCATACCAATCCACTGTTTGAAGAGGTTGTGAGTCAATCTGATCTATGAAGAATGCGGGAAGAATAACTTCCCCATCATCATCGGATAGTCCTTCCATGTCCTGTGCCATGAAGTCAGCAATTTGTGGAAGTCTGAATTGACTGTAATTGCATCTTCGTATTTCGAACTCATCTTCATAGTTGAACCAATAGTCCTCCATGGAACTCTTGTGAAGAGCATTGGCCAAGGCGTGTTGCATAGTGACCCCGAGGATCATACGATCTTCTTTCAATGAGAAACTTAAGATCAATTCTCACCATCTCATGGTCCATGGCCTTGGCATCGACCGATGTTTTCCACATGTAAAGTCCCATCTCAAAAGAAAAGTCTGCAGCCGTCTTGCGTTTGAGACGCAAAAGAGAATGTACATCGGACAACTGCCGCAAGAATTCCATGAAGACCACCCTATTTGATGGATAGCAGGGTAACATGGCGGGATGATTCGAGTACCCATACATGCGGATGTAGGTGAAAGTGGGGAACTGGATGAACCAATCCACCCAATCTGCCATTGCCTCCTTGGCTGCTAGTGATATGCGCATATGCAACTCATGATTGAGGTCTCTCACGGTGTGCATCAGGAAGAGATCATTTACTCGCTTGAAATGTCTTTCTGATTGTGTGAACTCCAGCTGAGAGAAATACTTGTGAACCTTTTGCACACCCAAAGTTGCCACATTGTTCAACACTCTAAACTGGCCTTGGAGGGCTATCAGATATATGAGATATGAACACATGTGAAACCTGTGAGCCTCTAAGAAACTGGTCATCTGCTTGTGGAGCGTATGACTGATCAGGGCAGGCTAGTCATAATGTTCTTTGTTGTTTACAATTTTGGCGATGACATAGTACATCCATGACTGAAATTTGTTTGTCTCTTCTTGACCAATGATGCGGTTGAGTAGAGTGATCATCACTGCATACTCATCCCTGGACTCTCCATGTCCTAGATTCTTTGGCAAGTTGGACTTTTTCCCTTTAAGCCATTTTTCTGCCATCCTCTTCTAACACTTGTCTTTTGACGCATCGAATGCCTTTTCGCACTCTCTCATAGATATGACTACGTTTGCCATACATAGTGGAATGGTAAAGCATCTTTGATATCCCTAGGCTTGAGGCTGCATATCACTCGCCCATCCATTGATCGAATCTCTTGTGTGGTAGGGTTGTAATACTTAATACAAGCTATTACAAATTCCATGCTCTGTGCTATGATGGGGATTGACGTTGCTTCAAGCAATCTGGATTGCTCGATGTTCTATAATGTGCATTGGTCTATGCCTTCCAACTTTTTTGAGTCGACCTCTAGGTGTGCCTAATGCAGATCGGTGTCTATCGTTTTTAGGAAGTCATGAATCAAGACCATTTTGGTCTTGTATTCAACCCGAGAGAACTGCATTTTGAAAACCTTGAAGATTGACTGGGCACACGATATTGTTCGGACAACTTTTCTGCAACTGCTAATAATAGCCTTGCCGAGGGGTAATTTTTATGAAAAAATTTGAGATGTGGGTATTGTTGAGAATAATTTTCTAAATGGACCTGCTGCGACCTTTTCACACATCGCCCCATTCAAGATGGGGACCCCCTAATTTTTGCCCCATTTTGGTCTTTTGGCTTTGGTTTTTGTCTCTCTCTGTGTCTGTCTCTTCTGCTGTCTGCCTTTCAGGGGGTGTGTCCGTCTTTGAGTTTAAATGAGAAATTTGACCAAGTCAGTAGAATTAGGGTTTTGAACTTTCCAATCAATCCGAGGTCAAATGAAGTGAATAAATTGAGATTTGAGATTAACATTGATGTTAGTATGCTTCTAGCAGGTTTCCACTGAAATTTCATCAGATTTTGGCAACTTACTATTTTTAGTAAGTGTGCAATTCTAGGTATTCCGTCAGCATTCTTGAAATTCCGACAGTCATGTTGCATCTAGAACACATCAAGCTACTCACTGGCAAAATTTGAGCTGAAACGGACAACTTACTATTTTTAGCAGTTTAGCTCTGGGTGCAAATTTCAAGGTCTATATGCAGAGTTTTTCAGTGCATGTCTAGAGATTCCTTCTGGGTTTTCAGAGACCTTCGCGATGGTGTAACATGCAAAGTGAGATAACGACTTTCAGAGTTCAGCCTTCGGAGGCTATTTTTAGGGTTTGCATGTCAGGGTTTTCTTTGCATGTTTGCATATTCCTTATGGGTTTTTTGAGAGCTTCGCAGTGATGTGACATGCAAACGGAGATAATCACTTATTCAAGAACTTACTATTTTTAGCATATGCATTTCGGTAGCCGCCTCCCAGCACTTCAGAATCACAAATTGATCGCAATGCAACAGAAACAAGGACAAACGGAGGTCATTTGATACACATGCAAGTCCAATTAGGGTTTCCAACTTTGGGACCCAAAAAGAGGCGTAAAAAGTCAAAATTTTCGAAAACCGGTGTATCCCACCGCAATCAACATCTTTCGAGCTATCCACCGGTAAAATTTGAAGGCAAACGAAGCACTTACTATTTATAATAAGTCATTTTATAAACTGGCTAAAAATAGTAAACCAGTGTCAGGCGCCGGTGTCAACAGGCAGGTCACTTGGTGAGGAGCAAGTCATTCAAATTTCAAGTCAATTGGAGTTGTGGAGGTCTTAGAAACAAGTAGTTACTATAAATAGCAAACCACCTTCAGAAATAGGCTATTTTTAGCAGGTCAGCTCAGGATGGCAATATGAACAGGCTGACAGGGTCATGAAGGTCTAGTGTTCAAAATTTCAAATCGTTCAGAGCTTCAGAAGTATGGAAATCATGGGACATACTATAAATAGCAGGACATGGAGAAGCTAGCAGAAGGAAGGAAAATGGCTAAGTGATGAAGTAAATCCACCTCCTACCCTCAGATGTGCCCAAGGTCAGCTGGCAGTTGATAAAATTTTCCAAGCTAAAGTTTTGTCCTGCACACCTCTCAAAATGCGCCCTCCTCAAGGATCAAGATGCCAAAATATTCTAAGTCAAAATGTTCATCCTCTTGCCTATGTGATATGCGCCCTAGGGAGAACTAGTGAAATTTGAAATTTTTTCTAAGTATTAAGTTTCATCCACCTCCACACCCCATATGCGCCCTCAAGCCAAGCATGAAAAATTTCTAAGTGCCAAGTTTATCCTCCTGCCTAGGCTAAATGCGCCCACTTTGAGAAGGTTGAAAGAAAAATATTCTAAGGCATAAACATCCTCCACACATGCTAGAATACGCCCATGTCACTCCAAGGCAAAGTCAAAAGGTCAAAGATGTTAATCCTTCACCACCTTCATAGTGTGCCCTCAAGGGATGAAGAATGAGGATGTTCAAAATATTCTAAGTGTCGATGCTAAGTGATGAATATCCTTCACACCATGCCAAATGCGCCCATGCTTGGGAAGCTAGAGAAAGTCAAAGAGTCAACATGTTTATCCCTCACCATAGGAAAAATGCGCTCAAGCTAAAAGGAAGTCAATGGTCAAAGCCAAAAACGTTAGAAACTTCATCCTCCTCCACCTAGAATATGTGCCCATCCTCT
Organism: Sequoia sempervirens; assembly: GCA_007258455.2. Taxonomy (NCBI): domain Eukaryota; kingdom Viridiplantae; phylum Streptophyta; class Pinopsida; order Cupressales; family Cupressaceae; genus Sequoia; species Sequoia sempervirens. The sequence goes on from VDFB02266589.1 coordinate 46,102, forward strand.
TGCTTGTGTGATATGCGCCCAAGGTGAAGTAAGTGAAAGGTGAATAAAGAGTGTGAAGGTGAAACTAAGGAGTTGCCAAGGCATTGAAGGTGAAAATGGAGAATAATGCTAGGCGTTGAAGTTTGAAATATCCTTCATGACAAGTGAAATGCGCCCAAGGTGGTAATGGTGATAAAAATTGCTAAGGCGTTGAAAACAAGGTGATGGAAAGGTGGACAAATATGCTAGGCGTTGGGAGAAAATATATTCTTCATGACATACAAGTGTGCTCAAGGCATTTGAAGAAAATTATCTAAGTGAATTGATAAAGAATTCCTCACCACTGGCAAGATGATTGAAGTGAATGAAAATTTTCTAAGGAAAAAAATTCAAAAATGCTAAGTGATTTAAATTTTTCTAAGGCACAAAATTTCTCCCTTAGGAAAAATACGCCCAAGTTGAAATATTGCTGAAGTTGACTAAGATATGAGTAAATTTTGTGAGAATGAAGTCAGAGGATGCTGGCATTGCAGGATTGATAAAAAATTCAAGTCAGAGCAAAAGGAAATGTTCACAGATGTGAAAAATAGGATTAAATTTGTTGAAAATTATTTTTCTAAGGTTCAAAATTCAAGGAAAATTAAATGAATCTGTTCGTTATTACCCATGAATTTGACAAGTTTTGAAGAAAATTCTCTTCTGGGTATTGAAGATCTTCGACAAGGAGTGGATTTCAAAGTCTTCTGCACTTCGCCAAGGCCTTTCAGATGGAGAATTTAATCGTCACTCGAAATTGTGAAATTTCCTAAGGAAAATTTAAATTTTTCTAAGGTAAATTGAATAAAATGTGTTTTTGAGGGAAAAATGCTTCAAACAAGGAATTTGAAATGAATTGCCTAGATGATTTTGATTGAATTCTTCGCAGGATTAATTTTCCAGAGTCAGAGGTGATTAAAATTAAAAAGTTGAATAACAGAGCTCCGACTGGTGAATAAAATTTGTTGAAGAGTGAATTTAAAATAAACATTTTCGAAAGTGAATTCAAAATATGCTAGTCAAAGTTGAAGTTCTAGAAGGTCAAGATTCCAGGCGTCAGGAGACAAGTGTTAAAATTATCGGAGGGAAATTCGAATTCCTGTTGTGAGGTAGTGGAGATTTAATGTACTGGCTAAAATTGGCCTCCTTCTAGAATTCGAATTGCCTATATGAGTTGAGTGTCTATTCATATTTATTCACCAGTTGAGGAAATTTGAATTTGCTATGAGTTTAATGTTGCAGTGAGTTGCCGAGGCTGAAAGTATTGAAGAAATTTGACTTGGTGTTGAAGGAAATTGCTGAAGCTGAAGTGTGAAAGTGCAAGTGAAAATTCAATTTGAGAAGAAGAAGATTGCTGAAGCTAAAGGCTGAAGTTTGAGTCTGTGAAGTGCGAAATTTGCTAAGTCTTTTTTTTTTTTAAGTTGCTGAAGCTGAAGTTTAAAGTCTGGAATTGCTAAAGTGAAGTTGGCCGATTTCTTAAAGACTGTGAAGTTGCTGAAGCTTACTTGCTGAAACTTTCTAAGTGTTGAAAGTTCGAATTTGTTAAAAGGAGAAGTTGAGGTTTGCAAATGAGATATGAATATTGCAACTTCTCAAATTCTTGAAGTCGACTGGCAACCCTTGCATGATATTTCATTTATTTTCTAAGTTAATTTGCTGATAGCTATTTATTCTTTTGCAGGATGGCTGAAGTAAGAGCAATTGGCAGAGACAACAATGGCGCATCCAGGCAGGCTGTAATTAAGAAGTTGAGCAAGCCTTTCATGCCGGAGTCAAAGTTTACCTCGAAGTTAGGCAAGTTGGCTGACACGAATTTGGGCTCTTTCAACTTGGAGACTTTCAAGAATCGGATGTTGGGGATTGGCAGTCACCAACCTTCAATCACTTCGCACAACATTGTTCGAAGTGGCCTATATGCAGCTGCTGGTTTCCCGCCAGCTATTTAGTGCTCGGAGCTGATGATGGAGTGCGCCAACTGCTATGAGCCTGATCACAGGTCGATTGTCTCCCCAGATGGTCAAGTGTTCGCCAATCTCACTCCTGTAGCAATCGACAAAGCTTTTGGAATCCCAACACATAAGAAGATGATTTACAAAACAAGAGAGCGTGTTGAGCGAATGTATGCTTCACATTTGAGAGATGTATAGAGGCGATTAATACTTGCTGGATGAACAAGCCTAGGCCCTCTCGTACAAAGCTGCCGAGGCAGATTATATTGGATGATTTGAAGCAGGAGTACTGTGACTTGATCATGATGTTGAGCAGAGTTGGAGGTTGCCCTCAGGCGATCATTTTTGAGCCATGGATGTTTTATTACATCAACCTCGTGTTGGAAGGAAAGGAGCACATCGACTAGGCTGCGATGATCAGTGATAACTTGCACGAGCTGCTCCTGAGTTTGAGGAGAACAAAGACATTTTATATGGGCTCCTACCTTATTTACATGCAGGCTTGTATGATGAGATACAGAGGAATTTAATACTAGGAACTAGTGGGTTGTGGCTCTCATCAATTCAAAATTCATGAGGCTTGTTTGCAGCTGCACCTGACAAGTACTACTCACTACAAGCGTGTCACGACGCTTTTACCATGCATATTACGAGATCACTTCAGTAGCGTACTCATCACAGGATCTCGAGGGAAGCTCAAGAGTTGGTTGAAAGGTATGGGTGTTGGTTTATTCAGTTTCCGAAATTTTCTTATATCAGGCTGCAGGGTTTTTCTTCATATCCATATAGGCTGCCTAAGTACCCAAACAATAGAATTTTAATGTTAGAAATATCTAGGCAATTAGTTGCCTACGATACAATTCAGAAGAGAAAGAAGGGAGGAGTTGACTTCCCAGTTGTCATGGGTAATTCGGACGAAGTGTGTCCTACACTTTAGGCAGCTAGAGAAGTTGAAAGCGAGCTTCAGTTCTTTCACTTTTCCTATCACACCAGCAGATAGCATTACAATCCACACAACAATATCAGGTGGATACAGTCAGAGGAGTTCAAGCATAAGGAAAATATTGAGGATTATTGGGCTGGTGCATCAGACGAAGTAGAAGTCAGGAAGAGAATGTTCTCTAGGTTGCCGTTAAGTATGATCAGGGAGTGTGAAGTCATTCCGGTGCCAGACCAGGTGAGCGAGGACATGAACGTTCTCCACCCAGATTATGGGGCAATGAGAGATACTCCACTTCCACTCCGAGATTGGTTAGAGCCGAAGATTGCCGATTTGGACACACTTTGCATTTTGGTCTTGACATTTACCAGAGCATGGGTTGACAGACATGTGAACAGACTGAAGAGTAGGTCAATTCCTTGCACCTACAACTTGATGGGAGATCACAGGACACCCACTACTAGCAGGAAGAAGCAGATTACTCGAGGTTTGGAATCTCGAAGGAAAGAGCAAGTTCGGCCGGAGCCAACTCAGTCGGAGCCTCTTGAGAGTTGAGTCACCCACGCCATTGGAGACATGATCTCCAAGCATACAAGAGGTTTCTCTATTTGCTGATCAAAGAAATGCATTGAATCGGGTGCAGGAGGTACAAGAAGAAAATCAGCCACCAGGGAGAGAATCAGTTGGCCAGAGCGTCAATGCACCTACTAGAGATGATCAGCAGGATGATGAGAAGACTGCCACAGATACTCATTTTCAGCGTGAGTTGGAGATGGCTTTAGAAGATGATGCAGTTTCAGGAGACACTTAGCCATTAGAGGCTGATGAGCCTTGCCAGAATGAAGTTGAAGTTGAACAAGTTCGCGAAGTAGAGGCACGAGAGGAGCAACCATTTGATAGACAACATGTAGTACCTGATTGGCTCAGAGATAGGATGAGAAGGAGCCCCAGTGAAGAGATTGATCTAGCAGTAGAAATGGAAGAGTTGTTGAACAAGATCAGCGCACCTCCACAAAAGAAGAGAGCACGAAAGTTTTCAAATATATCAACTGATGAGGATGGCTCTCGGACCCTTCACATGGCGGTGCCACGAGTTGATTGTGACCGAGACGAAGCAGTGCTAGAGAATTATGTGGTCACAACTATGGAGTTAGGATGTCCCACAGGTGCACAGATTGTTGAAGAATGTGATAACTCCTATCAGGCGCTCAAGGATAGGCTGTTCAGGAAGGAAGGAAAGTATAAAAAATTGAAGGAGCATAAGGCTTTGATAGGATATATGCAACAGTTGTCTCGTCCTTGTGGGCAGGAGATTCCAGCAATAGAGCTTCCAGCTGAGTTATCTAGAGAGTCAGTTAGCGGCTTATTGGAATTGAGGAAGATGGCACAGGAAGCAGATAAATGGGTTATAGGAGTTCGTGCCGAGACAAAAAAGTTCATGGAAGACCTCGCTCATGCTTTCCAGTAGGCTTCTAGCATTATGGCATGAATGGAGGTAGTTGATCAGGCCTGGGGCGATGCTTCTATTTATCAGAGCAAAGTTATTTAGTGTCTAGACGCATTAAGGCATACTCCTTCGCGGATGTTGATTGATGGAGGAGTCATTCAGGGGGGTGACAGGTATAACTTTGCTAGATGGTACTCTTCAATAGTCACAGGACGTGGTTTCTTTGACGCAGCACAGGCGGATTTAGTTAGAGTTTGAAAGGCTATGGAAAACATCATTGACGGAGTCCTGAATACCTTGGAGGCGATCTTTGCTAGACGGTTGAATCCCGATGAGGTGACTACTGATAATTTGAGGGGTAGGTTGGTGCCTTTCTTCTCGGAGGTGAAGACTTTCATGCAAGATGACTTTGAGAACACTTCTACTTTCTCCAGCTCGATTTAGAGTACACAGGATGCCTTAGTCACTTGGAGAAAATCTTGCACACGGCATGAACAGTCAGTCACGGTGTTAGAGTTCCAGCTTGATTGCATTCCACCTATTTTAGTTCAGGAGGTTGAGGCTGTGCTTACCAGGGTCATTGAGTTTGCAACCAGGGAGAAGGAGAACGGGAATGCATTTCTGGATGATGATCTTCTAGAGGACTGATTGTGGGCATTAATTGCCTTTACTATTTTGGGAGTGAGTGGGAATCTTTGATTCATTTAATGTACCACTCCTCATTCTGGCAGTTTTTAGGGTTAGGGCTGAGGTGGCTCAATCTGAGCCGTCCATTGGACTTGGCTACCTATAAAAGGGGGAGTCCCCCTTCATTTTTAATTCATTAGATTAGAGAAAATATCAGAGAGTAGACATTTTGTTAGAGCAGAGAGATAGTTTGATAGCTTAGCATAGTGTGGAGAAGAAGGAAAGTTTTCCTTTGAAAACTTTTGTAAGAGATTGTTGTGTAAAACTTTCATAATAGATCTTTTCATTGATGGTGAAATTCATCTTCATTATGGATAGCTAGCAAGGTTTCTTCATCCCTTCGACTCCGAGTAGCGTAAAGTAGTTTAAAGTAGCATAATTTTCATTTCATGCAAGTAGATAGTAGCTGTGGGTTTGTGGTGTTGATCGAGACAACTTCGTTTTATTCCATACCACTAGCAGCTTGTTGACGGCAAGTTTGCCTTGTGTGGTCAACTGGAGCATTTCATAAGCTTAACTTCAATTGTATTGGTATGCATTGTCTTGACGGTATCTAGATGTTGGATTGTAACTTGAAAATCTCTCGTCATCCCTTTGAAGATTGCACCAACTTTGTGTAAGCTGTCCAGCGTGACGTGGAGCAGAGTTTGGTTGAAGCTGTCGAAATTGATCCCACGTCCCGCCTTAAAATAGAATCTAGAACCTTCTTACCCTTACACTCATTTACATTTCGTTCATTTCTGGTTAAGTTTAGGAAAACGTATTTTAGTGCCAAATCATCTGCATAGCATAAATCCCTTCCAATCATCCATCTATTGTTAGCTGCAAGTGTTATGAACGATTACGTAAGTCCCCTCGTGTAAACAGCAACTCACAACGAACCAACTGAGGGTATTCCAAAGCATTTCGGAACCTTGGAGTTGAACATGCGAACTTTCTTGCAATCTTAGCGCATGGAATACTTTGATCAAGAGAGAATGGAGTAGCCCTTGGATTACTTTGTTCTGCTGATTGGTGCGGTCACAAAAGTCACATCAACAGGACCCAGAATGTTAAAAATTCCAAAAAGTCACCTTTCCTCGTAGATGCAAGAGCCCTTTTGGGTAGAGGTTTTAGAAGCAGTAGAAGCTAATTTGTTCCAAAAAAATCTGACACATGGGTATTGTAGGTGCTTCAAAGCTGAACAAACCCAGTATGTCCGATTTTTGAAATTGTGACTTTCCTGAAACCCTAAAGAAAAGGGCAACAAGACAACTTTTTTTGGTAAAATCTGGCATGTGGGTTTTGTTGAAAAAGCTATGTTGATCATACCCAAAAGGTCAGATCTGTGAAAAATCTCCGTTTACTTGGACATGCAAGAAGATCTAATACAAGAATAGAGGAAAAAGAAAGGAAGAAGTTTGGAAGTTATCAACTTCCTTTCAAGAAAATCACACCAAAATGTAGACCTTGATGAATTGTCCCTCTGTGCAACTTATCCTTGAAAATATGAAGAAAACTGAGAAAATCCTCTGTCAGTTCTTAAAAAAACATTGGAGAAGAAAAATGCTTGTTCTTGAGCTTCAACCTGCAAAGAAAGATGATGAATAATGACGCCTAGATTTGATAAATAGTGATTGATGTTGAATGCATCAAGTTTGGGCGCCAACACATGATTGAGGAGTCAATTAGCCTGATATGGAGTTCACAAAACTGATTTCCACCAATTTGGGGACATTTTAGACATGAAAAGGCTTTTCTAAATAGACAACTTCAGTCAACTGGGCCTAGTTTGACTTTAGGCATCCAAGTTGACTGAGTTAAACATTTTTCATTCTTCTTTCTGTGACGAAGTACCTTTGTTTGATCTCTGATTCTGATTGCTCGGTTGATCATGAGGTGTTGCTGATAGATCCATTGCTTAGATGAAACAACTCTAAAGAAGTGTGCTTAGGAGTTGCAAAGCTCAAAACTTGAATTTGATGCCTCAAATTCTTGGGTGCCTTTTCCCAAGAAGGTGCATTTTCAGTAGACTTAGTCAATTTCTTGGGTGTTCTTCAATTCCTCCAGTTTTGACCCTCAGCGCTCTGATTTGAGATCATTGATGACTGATGAGTCTGGTGATCTTGCTGAAGCATGGGATGGATAACCAGTTCAATCCTGGAAAGGATGATTGGCTTCGCAAATTGTGAAAGTTGATTTAAGGGTCTCAAAAGTATGTGCACCCCTAGCCTGCAGGGGCGCCTTTGACCTTTTGACTTGTAATTCTTACTTTGCAATCTTTCACAAATTATCCCAGTTTGATCTTTGTCGTCAGATGTTTGATTTACCTATTGAACTTGGTGATGGTGTTATTGTCGATATTGATGAATACGGAGAAGGACTTCCTAGAGGTGATAGAGCTTGAAGATTGCATCTAACTACTCAAAAAGCTAGGCGCCTATTTCTAGGAAAGTGCAATTTCCTTAACACTTAGCCAATTCTCCATGTTCTTCATTCTGCCTTTGTTTCTAATGTTTTACGTTTGATCTTCGTTTGTGAGTGCTTGACAAGTCTTGTGTGCTTGCAACTAGATTGATCACGAAGCTGAAAGGATGTTGAACAAATGTCTTGGAGAAAGCAATTGCTGAAAACCTCAACAGGTAACTCACAGTGATGGGCGTCCTTGGACAACAGGGGCACTTTTGTCTTGATGCGCATTGATTTACCCTCCATTTTGCATGCTCGAACGATCAACAACTGTCATCGTTTGATGTGCCTTGTAGATTGGCAAACAGGTGCGTTGCAAAGCTGAGTTGATGCTGGGGAGATCACCTGAAGACAAGTTTACTCAAAACTGACATCTAGATCATCTCATTCTTGGGTGCCCCTGAGCTACAACGGCGCTTTTTCCCATGTTTGACTGCCATTTTTGATGATACTGGCATGCATCTTCCAGACTTAGTCAATTTTCAGCATTTTTCACTTTTGAAAATCCACTCCATCATAGAGCATCTTTCGCCATGGATTCTTCGTTGAAGCTTAAATTTTGATACTTGGTATTGGCCATCTGCCATTAATGGCTGCAGAGGTCCTAACTTTTCTCCTAAAAAAATGAAGTAGACCCACCAGAGTAAAACAAACTTTTTGGTGATTTTGACTTCACTAGTGTGATCGTGAAGTCAAATTATCCTATCAAAATCATTTTTAATTAATTCTGGAAAGGTCCTATTTTCAAGGGTTTTCCTAAAAATAGGGGTACAAAACCCTAATTTTCAAATTTTTGGAAATTTGCAAGTGTCTTCCTTGATGTAAACCCACAAAAAGCCTATGTTTTGTTTGACCTAAAACGAACTTTTGACAACAATTTTACATGATTTAGACCATTTTGATCAAAATGCCTTATTGAAGCAAAAATTTATTTTGGGTACAACACAATCAAAGGTACTTCCATTCCCCATTTCAAAGACTCAAAATCTGATTGCTCTAACTTTGATAAATACATTTCCATTTCTTCCAACTTGTTAAGAAGAACATTCTTTGACTGATGCTGAAATTCAAGTTGTTTTCTCAATGTATAAAGCATACCACCTACTTCTATTCCTTTCTCTTGGCTCTTAGACTGAATAAGTCTGAATGACTTTTTGAAATGTTTCTGTTAACAGATTCCTTTCTTTGTAGGCCATCTTTTGACACTGAATTTCAAGCCTTGATACCAACTTACCATTGCTGAAACTGAAATGTATAAATGTTGGTCACTTATCAAAAATAATTTGAAAATTATCCTTCACTGTTAACCCCTCAAGTTGGCAGGATGCCCAACTTTGATACCACTGTAAAATCCCCTACCAATTTCTTAAACAAACAATTGCAATTTTTAACAATTTTAGACATTAAGCATTTCGTCAAACCTTGGCATGCTACTAGTTTGGTTATATTTTTTAGCCATTCTGAGCCTCATTTCCATTTATTTTTAAAGAGTTATCTCAAATACACTTCATAGCACCCTCTTTCCAATCTTCACGTAAAGTTAAATTACTTTATTTATACCAATTGTTGTTAGAGATAAATTTTATATTATATATTATCTTGTTGTTTAGAATAATATTACATATAAATCACATACAGCAGCAACTTAAAATATTGATCAATATTTAATAAAATATAGCTGACCTTTTTATTTGAAAGCTTCCAAAATATTCCCTATAACTATCAATGCAATTTGCACTCTCTCTAAGAATGGTACGACAACTGAAGGAAGTATGCAACAGTTAAACCCTTTCAAATCTTCCTTGCTGGCAGCTGTTTGACTTTATTTTTCTACCTTTATGCTCCACGTCACCCTCAACAAAGCCCACATAACCTGTACGACTTGTTTAAATGAAATAGAAGCTCCCAAAGGACCCGCAATTCTTCAAGGGACAGCTGCTATTAGTTTTAGGAGGCCAATGACTGAAGTAAGACAAACTTGCAATAGATTTAAGGATGTTGTGTGGCTTATGAGAAGCTACATTGGCATTTGAAAGGCTTCCTCGCCTTGAATACGAGAATTGACCTCTCTTGCTACATCAAATGGTACAATTGAAAAGATGCTCAAGAAATAAATAATATATATTATATTTAAATCTTTCCCTCTGCCACTTCACAAATATGGCACCTCAAAATTGCCTAAAACCACAAACATTGATAATTCCAGCGGAATCTAAGGTTTTTCGTCTCCAAATCCCAAATCTTCAGCACTTTGTTGATCCCTGGATGGAATCACACTGCCTTTTGAGTTTTCATTCGTCAAGAAACCTTCAAGGTTTTCGTACCTCAATGAGAAATCTAGCCACAAGGACAAATCTCCAAAAGAGAAATTAACAATTTTATGAATAATGCAAATGAGTTCACGAAACTCCTTTTATAACATTTCCAGAAGTTTTTTGGAAAATATAATATAAAATCACTTTAGAAATTGAATAAGCATCATTACTCCAAAAAGTGATTTATTTTAATATTTAAACATTACCAGTGCGTAAAGTCACTTTATCAATGTCCAATATTTAAACCTTTCCATTCTCATTCCAACGAGCTACTATACTAATGAAATATACTTTCCCGGTGAAATGTAGATTGATTGTGAGATTCTCAGTTTAATAGAATTTATAGTTTGTGATTGCATTCAGTAATTTGCACAAGTGATAAAACAACTTCATGAAATAGGAAAAACATGCAATAGTGACCCATTTTGGATTTTGATACCCAGATTTTATTTGCAAATCGCCCAGAATTGTACTATAACCCGAGATTTGCACAGGGACTGTTTCAGAATAATATTACCAGCATAGACGCCTAACTACACAGAGTTCCTTGTACATTCAATACTCAGAAAATGAATAAAAGCATAGTTATTCAGTGAACCTGGAGACGCTGGGTTGAAAGCCAAAGAGTAAGTTATGTGCCCGAACTCCCTTGGATTCGCAACACTTAGAGATCAAATCACATTTCAGACTTGTATGCAGTGAATTCCTTCCAGAGGCAACACGTCTTCTAGAATTCTGTCTGGGTTTTGTCTTCACCTGTCTTCACATCTAAATCAGCCTTCTTGTTATGATGTTCTAGAGTGATCAGCACTTGGTCTGGGGTTGTCGTCCCATCCAACACAGGGTTTTCGTCCGGCTAAGCATTCTCAGCCATGCTCGATAAGAGAAATAAAAATAATAATTGTTCCAGCATGCCCCGTCCATGCAAATTGAGCCTTATTAATAATTTTGGAGTTGCCCATCCTTTCTTTGAAAAAAGCAACCGTTCTTCTTGAGTGAGCTTGAGTTCAAACTGGAAAAATCTGAATTCGTCTCAATCCATAACCGCACAAGCTTAAATATTATCTCTTTGATTTATTTCACACCAAGGTGCCCGTAGGAAGAAAGAGATTATTATTAAAGTGGCCCCCACCAATGTCTAAAGATGATAATTAAATAAATTTGATAGAATAAAGTTCTTTTTTTAATTTTAATTTAATTATCACGAATTCCCTTGCAAAGATAATTTTTCCTAATCTCGGGAATTGAAGATTAGGAAATTATCCCTTATTATTTTATTCGATAAAAGGGGACATTACAACTAAGGTGCCTATTAAATTATTGTAATAAAATTAGCAACCTTATTAAAAATAATTAAATTATAGCTCATTAATACATCTGAGTTACGAAAATTGTCGAAAAGCATTGTAATCGAAATCTGATTGCACCGGAGTGATACCAATGATGGATAATGAGAATCGAACCCAACCAAGTGACTTACTATAAATAGATACTCTCTCCAAGAATCTTGGAGAACACACTACAAGCCTTAAATAATTTCTGAAAGTTTCATGTAAGTTTTTTAGACCATTTGAGCTCACTGGTAACATCAAATAACCCCTTTGATAAGGCTGACACACACTGAAAAGGTTAGAGCCAACTCGAATGCAAGAGAACCCAAAAATGGGGATATTACAAAAACTGTTGAACATAAAAACGCAAAAGGAGTTATTGCCATCTAGCAGCGAGGTGGAGCAATAGGAGCAACCTTCTAAGCTAAGTGAGTTACAACTGAGTGCATAGGCTAGACCTTCCCACAATTTTTCACAATAACAAGGAAGAGGAAATTGTAAAATCTCGTGATTTGTAACTTGCCTAATATGCATTTTATGATGATGATTTTCAAAGACAATCATCATAAATTCGTAATAGTATCATATAGTTGTTGTATTTGCATGATGATGCAATTTTGTAGTCTATTTGTATTTTAATCTAATAGAAGAAACTTCCCAATATTTTATACTCATTTGATACATTTTGTAATTTTATTTACGTAAAATTTGTTTATTTTTTCAATTTAAGTATTTTCTAAGTTGAGTTTTTGTTGAGGGAGAATTTTTTGTTGTACTAAGTTAGCATGATAGTGAATGCTGCTTATGAGTACATCTTTTGGACCCCATGTTGTGTTCATGTATTGAACACATTGAAAGACATACAAAAGATAGATTGTGTGCAACAAGTGGTCAAAAGTTAGAGATATTTAGATCATTTGCAACCACCACCACACCTCACTTGCTCACTTTAAGACTTTGAAGAAAGAATTTCTTAAATTTGTTGAGACTAGGTATGTCAGTTATTTCTTTTTGTTAGACAGGATGCTTGAGGTGCAAGAGGCTCTATATTTGATAATGGTTAATTTAGAGTGGACTAGATGGTCTACTACAAACATTGTTGAAGGAAAACTATCAACTAACAAATCCCTGATAACAATTGGTGGTCCACGCAAGGTAAGAAATTGCTAATTTTTTTAATAAATTGATTGCTGATTTTATTGTTTCTAATTTTCTAACTTGTCTTTTTTGAAATTTTTGTTTGTAGATATGTTTGCTCATTCATCTCACCTATTGTAAATGTCATTAAATATGCCGATATGGACTCTCCTAGACCAAGAGAGATTTATGAGATAATTAACAACACGCTTGGGTGGATGAAGCAAACAAAATATGTATTCAAGTGAGGAGTTTTGTATACTTCACACACAATGGATTACCTTTGCTAATCTTCGCGGTTCAACATTCAACAAACCAGAAGCAAAGATAATAGAGTTACATTAGCTCAATTGATCCTATTTGATGGTGGACATGGCATGACAAGGATACACTAGAGTTAAGGATGCTTGCCATTTTCCTTTTTCATAGGTTGCCAAATCCTCTATTGTAGAGAGAAATTGATCCACATACAACTTCATTCACTCTATCAAGAGGAATAGGGTTACCTCTAGACGAGTGAAGAAGTTGGTGGCCATGCATAGTGATTTGTGACTTAAAGATTGACATACTTCAAATTATCAGCAAACTCCAACTTTGCGGTGGAATGTTGATCCGAAAGACAACACCTAGATTGATGAGGAGGCATAAGAGGGATTGGTTGGATTTCTATTGGATGAGGTAGTCCCTCATAGTGGTAGTGACTCAAAGTCAAACATCAGTTTTGATTAGTGTTGATAGATATCGATTAGGGGCAGCATCACACTTTCTTTGTTTTTGTCATTTTGTTATTCAAACTTGTAGCCTTCGGGTATTTTGTTGTATTTTTTAATTTTATATCATATTGTCATGATCAATGTTACAAGACTCTGACTCACCTCGGACTTGGCAAGCTGAGTTTTGACTTGCACTCGGACTCAACGCCTATACTCGACAACAACTTGGCAAATTGAAAAAGCCATGAAACAAAAATATTTGTAAGGGTTTAAAACTTATTTCATGTACCCTTTAATAAATAAACTCTAAAGACACAATAAACTAATTAAATAGAAGCTATATTGACTATATACACAAGTATACTTTAATCACATGAGTGTAAAAATGAATTTTAACTTTTAGCTGATGGAAACAACATTGTTAGATATATATAAAATTATAAATATTATCAAATATATACAAATTTAATGGATTATGAAATCCATGGTATCAAAACAAATATTAAAATTGAAAATATAAGACTATGGCTCAGAGGAGCTTGCATCACTCGTCCCAACATCACAGCAAGTCCTACGTTGGCATCTAAGATAGGCCTTGGATGATGACCCTTGTTTGATTGACCCTTCTTAAATGTGGTTATCTGACAATGTTGACCAAAGAGCTCTTCTATATTGAGTATGTTGACCAAAGATCTTTGCTACATAGACAACACTAACTTCTATACCACTTACATTGACTATTTTGTTTGTTGATTATGTTGTACTGAGTGCAATATTCTAGCAATATTCTACTTTTCACTATGTCATGATCAATATTGACCAAGTTACTAGCAAGGTCTGTAGGCTTCTTTGAGTTTTTATTTCTCTATTATATTTTTTAAGGAGAATCATTTACTATACTTGTGAAGTGATCATGAATTGAACTGTTATAAGTTACTATGTAAAAATTATGTTGTATTCTCTTTATTGGCAATTATGAGCATCATTGTTCTTATAATTTATAATTTTGAACATACACACACACATATTCTTGTATTTGTACCCAAGGAAATAAAAAATTGTTGTACCGTCGTATTGGTACTCGTACTTGCACTCGTACCCGAACCGATATCTTAGTCTTTCAGTAACCATAAGGTCATTGATGACTTCTATGTTGTTGTCATTGGAGATATTCATATGGTGTTGGGTGTTCAATGGTTGCATTCCCTCAGAGAAGTCACACAAATTTATCAAACCATGGAACTAAAGTTTCATTTAGGTGCAAAGAAGGTTGTGCTCCATGGAATGGCAAATGGAGCTCCTAGATTTGTTTCTATGAAAAGAATTGAGAGAACTTTTCATTTTTGATCAAGTTGCATGAGCAACTCAACGTTTAGTAACAACCACAACTTAAAATGATAAGACTTATCATTTTTATATCTAGTCTCTCATGAATAAGCTGTAATGTCCCCATTTTCATGAGCATCAGTATTTGGGGGATTAGCTTATCAATTGACCCTCGTAGGCTAATGCAGATGGTTAGAGGGTTCAGTTTGGGAGTTGTTGAGCTCTTTAGGTGGTAGTTGTCAGTGTTTATCTCTCCAGATTCTTCTTATGTTATTCAGAGGTCTTTGGTTTAGTTTTGAGGGACTTACTATTTATAGTAAGTCAGCAGATGTTAGAGAGGGACCCTTACTATCTTTAGTAAGGAAGTTGGATGCATAGTGGATAGAATGGTTAACTCCCAGGTTCAGACATAATTGAGAAATAATGATTATTTGTGGAGTTATGTTATTTAATTATTAATAAAGTGATTACTTTATTAATAATTAATTACAAGGTGCAATTATAAAGTTTTAAATTCACTTTATGTCCGATGGGGCCATGACCCTCAAAAGGTCACTTAAAGCACATTAAATATTATTATTTAATGAGTGCCCATTTATTAAAGCATTTATTAAAGTGAAAGGAAAAATATTGAATATCATTAAAAAGGAGACTTCCAGAAGTGATCAATCAAATTGGAGAAATACATATATGCCATCGAAAAGTAAATGAAGGCATCATTGGATCATTTTACATATTGGATTTGTGCTTTTGGAGAGCTTGGCTTTGGAGGATGGAAACCTAGGGTTTTCATAATTCTTGATCATTGGGAACGAAAACTCTCAGTGATTGGCACAACTGAGGTTGTGAAAGATCTTCCAAAGGATTGCCCCGTGGATTGGCTTCATCTAGAAGTCAACATTGTGCTTCATCAGATTTGTAGGAGAGATTTGGAAAAAGGGTTTCAGCATCTATCAAGATATGAAGATTGTTTCCGGGTATCTTACTTTGTAAAGCTTTCAGAAATTTATGCAATATCAATAAAGGTTCATTTTCAGCATTTATCTTTGTTTTTAGCTATATATCATTGCATGTTATGCTTAAGAAATTGTTAATTTCTTGCATGCATATTTTCTTGACTGGTAATCATTGAGAAAATACATTAAAAATTACAAACCCTAGTCACTCAGCATCAGGTTTCAGAGGTTAGAGACGGACAGGTCTCTTATAGTGGTATCGGAGTGGTTTCCTACCATCCTGTGTGGGAAAAAAATTTTGTGATCAAAAAGAAAATTTCAGATACCAGGGTTTATAAAAAAAAAATTCAGGTTATCAAGGTTGAAGAGTTTATAGTTTTGCTGAGATAAATCAATCAGAATTTAGGGTTTGTTGAATCATTCAGAGTTTCTGAATATTGGGGAAATCGTAGCTATTTGTAAGGAATGATATTATAAGTAAAATCGTATTGAATAAAGGCAATTAGTGTTAGAAAAAGATGTTGCTTGGAAACCATAGCTCCCAAATACAATATATTTCATTATTCGAATTGAATGGAGACAAAAATTAAAGGAAAAGATAGGGGACGTGGCAATAGATGAAGATTTAATAAATTAAGAAGGAATCGATTTAACTATTTATCTCTTGTAGATCGGGTTATTTGAAGAAATCGTGCCTCTAAAAATATCAAACAGGACAAGGGGAGACGTCTTTCTTAATAAGACAAATTGCATTACAACACAACATTCTTTAGCAGATTGAATTCATTTTTGGAGAAGTCGTTTTGAAGGCAGCCATTTGAAGTGCAAAGTCAAAGACCATTGGTCAGAATAAACTGGGCATACCTATCACAAATTCGATTTTGTAGATGAAGGCTCTTACAAATTCAATTCTTAGTTGGAGATGAAGTGTCTAGCCTCCAGGAGCATAAGTGCTGCCAGCAAGAGCTAAGGAAAAGCAATTGAAATAACAGAATTTGAAGGTCGACAATGGGACAAGGAGCCGCTATAGACGTAATGGGGAGTTTGAATTTATGAAATTTTTAAGAAAAATTCCTTGCGTCATAGAGTAATTCGATTGGATTAAAAGACAAGATTTTGTCTCGTTCTCAGATGGGAGTGAAGACAAACTCAAAATCTGACATGAGCAAGAAAGACAAACAAGCAGTAACTTCATTTCCTTGCAAATTGTTTTACATTTCTGGGTTATAATCTTTCATATCATTAAATTAAGCACATAAAGTTTTGGTAATAGATTGGTGTATATATTTCTGAACTTGCAATACAACCACTATCAAATGAAGGTTCATAATTTGTAATTAGAATTTGTGAAGATTGTGTGACAGCAGCTTAAGGGGACAAAGGTTGTACAGTGAAATAACATTGTGCATTTGAGTGACCAGGACTCTTCCATAAACAGTTTCATTGATTCTAGACCAGTTTTAAAAATGAGTTCAAGCAGTGGCGAGATAATGGAATCAGGTGGTGGAAAATGGTTGGCTAGAATGCTCTATAAATAGGATAATAAGCTTGGCCGTTTACAACAAACTAGATATGACACATTGTGTATTTTGAGTAGGCTGGAAGAAATTTTAAGTTATGTAGAACAGTCACTTTCAACATTGCTTCAAATAGCGATGGTTCCTGCAGTGAAAGCATTGAGGGAGCATAGGTACTTGAGACACAGTGACAGTGAGATTAGGCTCATGGTTGCTCTATGCATCGGTCAATTTTTGAGGATCACAGCTCCTCAAGTTACTTATGGTGCGAACCTCATGGGTGAGGTGTTTCAGCTGATTATTGACAGTATGGTTGGGATTGATGACATTGGTAGTCCTACATTTAGAAGAAAGGTTAAGTTATTGGAGTTGATGGCATAGGTGAGATCATGTGTTGCCATGCTTGATTATGATCAGCATGATTTTGTGTTGCAGTTATTTAGTGTCATGCCCCAAACTTTACGCTAGAAAAAGCCAACAATTTTTTTATTTTTTTATTTTTTAAGTACATTAATTAAACTAGTTAACACTCTATGGGCTTGAGACGTAACACTAATATGAGTATGAGTCACACACCTATGTGTAGTCTCTTCTAAACTAAGTATGTCGTGCCCATAATATTTTTCACCGAATATCACAACTATTTTTTTTTTTTGAGGTACAATATTTGGCTAGTTAATACTCCCAATAGAGGGTGAGGAGAAAATGAGATTGGGTGGGACAAAGCTCCTTTGGCACACCCTATGATAGAGATCAATCTGATATAGGGTTAGGTGTCATATGCAAGGTACCTCAAGGGAATATTGCCTAGGATCAATCCCTCTAAGGGAAATTCTATGTGGAGTGACAACAACTCAATCCCCTTAGGCATGCCTAGAATTATACAAGACATATCTAATTTAACGAAATCAATTTAATAGTCGATCTATATTCTTGTTAACTACTTGAAAACAAAATTGTCATCTTAAAATTTCTTTAGAGTTTACCCTTATTAAAATTTAAAATTCCCTAGGGTGACCATCAACATCTTGAGGTCCTTTAATTACCACATCTAAAAGAATCTATTTCTTAATTTATGAGACAGGGGAAATAGTAAGAGTCAATCCTCCTATTCAATACTCATGTATTGACAAAGTGAAATGATAAGAATATCCAGTGAATAGATCCTCATAATATTTTCTCCATCATCAAATATGATTTTATTTTACCTATATAAAAAATTATAAATTTAGATTGTACTCATTATTATAAACTTTATTAAAATTATATTTCCCACCTTTCAAAGGAAAAATAAATAAGACTAGATCATTCTTAATTTACTACTATATTTATCCCCACCAAAAAAAATCCTAAAGAATTATAAATAATTAGAATTTTTAAAGTACTCATTAATAAAGAGAGCCCCCTTTCGAATACTCTTAGCTCCTCCTTTTAAAGTGGTATAAGGTAATATTTCTAATATGTGATTTTATTTTATTTTTTAACCTCCTTAGCACACTTCTTAAAAGTTTTTCCCTTACGGTTTCTTAAATGGGGTGCAGAATGAAGTTGAATTTTCCTCAGTTGAGCAAAAATCAACATGAAATAATTTAAGTAAAAGAAGTGCCAATACTATCAAAATGCTAACGGGAGAAGAAGCTAACGTGAGAACTTAATTTACAAGCTCCAGTTCGCCAAATTGGAGTGGTGATATGGTAGTATCAGCGAGGGAGATTTTTGGTGAAGTGATAGCCTAAAGTGGCAAGGATGGCAGCAAAATGAGCGTAATAATTGTATATATTAACACTAAAAGTATTTAAAGACCAGTAATTATGATGCTTATATTCAAAGAATACATATTATTATTCACTTCACTATGATCAATATTATTTATATGTTTATTATATCAGCATACATTCTTTAATAATTTCCATTAAAGATATAGAAAAGAACCGTTAATAAGGAAGAGGGACTTAATACTAATCTCGTTAGCTGCTAATTGAAAATTGTTGTCGAACAATAATGCTAACATGCTGTCATACAGTATTTATATTTATTGGAATGTTTATACACCAAAATCGCAGTAAAATGCCTTCTCTTTATAGATTTGTAACATTGATTTCCAAAGGTGAATTGATGCATCTGCTTATGGTAGATATTCACTTTCACTATCAATGCTGTTCTTTTTTTTTTAATTTTTATTTTCTTTTTATAATGATATGGTGGAACAATTCGTGTGGACATGGACTTATCATTCAAGTATGCCATCCATAGATGAAGGTAAATAATTCAAGTAAAATCTTTCGTCTAAGATTTATTCTAAAGATAATTTCCCGTCTCACCTCTAGTTTATGAAGCTTAACTTGAATATTTTGAAATTTGGGATTTAATGAGTGACAGCAAGAAAGACTGCGATGCACCCTGAAGCTGTGAACTCCAACTAACAATTCCATTCCTTATCAGTTTAATTACCGCGCAACAATCTAGATATTGTACTGGTAAATTCTTTTGAATAGAAGTGGATCTACCTACTACGCAGATTTCGGTCATACGCCAAACCTATGATTTCAAAGAAACCCACACTCAATATGGATGCATTCAATACAATCGAAGTACGATAACTTAAAGTGATTGGATGGTTTTGGAGAGAAGCGGTGACGGGATTCATGAATCCCCAGGTTTAAGATAGTTTAGAAGTAGATTGTCAGAGTGTTTGGTGGGAATTCAATAACTCAATCTTCGTCGATCAAGCCTACCAACTTCTCTGTCCAAGAAGATTTCAACAGATCTTAATTTATTGTCACATTAAATGTTGCACATATTTCACATTATACAATTATTCTATCAGCCAAAAAGAAAGACTTTCATGTAAAGTTGCAGGCTTTCTAGGCAGGTAAATAAAACATGGATTGGCAACCATCATCACCATCCAGCTTGTGGTGGACTGAAAAGTCATTTCTAGAAGCTTGCTTGACTTTCACGCAACCTCCCATCCCCCTCAAATTTCTTCATACATATCGAGCTATTGGATTCCATGCATGAGCTTTAGCCCTTAGTCATACTTAAGAATCAAATACAATGTCTGCTAAAACTGCAGGCGATATTTGCTCCGTCCTATAGACCTGCTGCGTTCCAGATTGATTAATACAGTAGCATGATATGCTAGAACAACTTGCACCGATCTATCCAGTGAATAACCCTATATCCAAAGAAAATATTTCTTTTTTCCTCTTCACTTAAATTGATGCTAAGGTGATTGTCTAACGTATTAAATGTGTTTTAGTTCTTCAACGTTGCTTAATATTACATTATTTTCGCTCTCAATTCGGGATGTTCATGATCCATTCTTTTTTCTCATTTCCTACTGGATATATACTAGTAGGATTAAATTTTGTTGATTCTCAAAAATAACAGAGACAGGGCTTAATAGAGAAGCAACGGTTTTTTTTTATATGCGCCATCCATTTTGTAGGTTCAAAAACCATCTCTTAATTTAATGGCTGCATCTGTGCATTTCCTCTTACGATTTTAGAATTTTATTTCATTTTATTTGTAAGGGATGCGGTCCTCACACAAGACCGTGCACCCTTATGTTTCACTTTCAGTTTTAACAGTATTAAATAAATTTATTTTATTTCTGGTTGCTACAATTTGCTTTTAAACAGAAACTTCCACTGTGTATAAATTTTTTCCCCAAAGTTAATTTATTTAAATCTCCTTTTTTTTCTCTTGTATTTAAGCAAGACAATCCTTATAATACATACGCCCATAAACAATAGCGTGACAGGGCTGTGAGTAGAATATGTGCATTAGCTGAATATTTCAGATACCATTATGGTGCACCTTCAAAGATGAATGGATCTAGGTTCATGTAATCTCTTTCTTCTTTTGATGTTTGGAAACAGTCTGTAGATTGATAGTGTTTTAGTTTCAATGACAGTAGGTTAGACAGATTCGTTTACCTAATTTTACTTAACCAATCTCTCTTCTTTTTTTTTAAAACATCCTCTATTATTACGGAGGTGAAATCAACACAGGGATATACAAAGTTCAAAATATAAGTATTATTTGATGTTACGGTGATGAAATAGAGAACAAAGGCTTTACTGATTCATTATATTGATTGAAAATACTAGCTTGACTAATTGTAAATTTATATCTCTTTCAAATACACTTTACAAATTTGACAACATCTTTACCAGTATGCTGGTATTAAGCCAAGGCATGAAGTAGTTTTAACATTATCCAATATCGCCTAAGAATTTAGATTTCTTTGCTAGTTTGCTGCATCATCTAATTGTAGTTAACAATTATATTTAGGTAATGGATATATTTTGGATTTGAAGAACAGATAAAAAAAAATACCTATAGATTTCTTTGAAGTTTTGAATTTATGTTCCCATATCTTAAAATGGCACATATGTATATTTCTCTTACTTTATTGCCAAGGAATAAATACTTATACCTTCAAACTCCCCTAGGGTTACAATAATATCATTTATTTATCTTATGTATGATACACAAAAATCAATGATTCCAATAATTTCCCCAAAAATTCAAGTCTAAGGATAACATGCAAATAAGTAGGAACTTTCTTTGCTACCTATTTCTTTTCTTTCTTTTTTCCATGTTATTTCACGTTACAATAATCACTAGTTTTCCATATTTCAACTAAATTTAAAAATTACAATGTATGACCCACAACTAAATAAGGCTTGCTCTCCACCCTACCGTAATGGCGTCATGGAGCCTCATGGGCTCTAGCCATACCCCCGAGCAAGGAATTTTCTTAGCTCCATGATGATAAATGGAGACTTTTCTCTTTCTTTCTTTTTTAACAAAGGGATAAAGCTAACAAAACACAATTTTCATGCATTTGATTCACTACTTTCTATCTTCAGCCATGATCTATACAATATGTTACCATCATACAACCGATAAACAAAGGTAAGTGGAAGTAGGAAAAACTTATCTTTTCTCTTTAGGTGAAGGGGTTTGCAATCTTTGATCTATCTTTTCTCTCCAAGTCAAGCCATCTTAATCACTATCCTCCCAAAGAGGTTGTCTCCTCTCCTCTCCTTCTCCCTTCCATCTCAACTCAAGTTCTCCAAAAAGGAGAAGTGGGTAACACCCCACTCATTCTTCCCCTCCAAAATATATAGGGGTTTCAACTTGCAACCTTTGGATGGGGAGGTTTGAAGTGTACCTACTTTCATCAATGAGAGTCTTTTCCCCATTAATGAAAGCATGCATTTGGACAAGCACTCAAAATTCGTCACTCTCCTTTATGAGAGCTTCTCAAGGGTCAAATCATGTTGTAGGGGCACTATTGTATGCCCTTTTGACCCCTACCACTATGGTATAGACCTTAGGGGGTTTATTTTTGCACCCTAACCCAAAAATTTGACCAACAACTCTCATTAAAAGAACCCTCAAGGTCCCATCCGAGTTTCAACTTAGCTAGGGGTTCCCAAGACCTAATCCCACTTTCACCTCACATGAATCACAATTGAATACCCTCACAACCTTAGTCATCCTATACATTGACTCTACTTTTTTCTAGGCCTCCATATGGGATCAAATTTGTATCCTCGAGAAGAAGTCTTTTGATTTACTCTCGATGGTCCTCCCTTCTCATGCTAACACCGTTATCTTCTTGACATTTAATGTTAATCCCACATTGACTCACCCACTTTCCTGCACAACACAATTAAGCACAGTGAGACCATAATAATAAACCACATTAACTGTAAATTGAATCTTCATAAATTTATCCACGAATAATTGACATAGCTAATTACCTGAATCCAATGTAATACAAAACAACAATTATCTTATTTCAAATTCATCTTATAATTCCAAATCTTATTCAATAATTTACATGTACATACATCTTCATTAAGTAAAATAATGACAATATAATATAAAGTAAAAATGAACTACAAGGTTACTATCATACAATTGCCTTATTTATCACCTGCAATATATTTAACCATATATTTAGGAGAAATGTATAATAGTTTAAGGTTGTGTTAGTCACATGTGAGGCAGTGTCTTACATTTAGACTCTTTGTAGAGTCCATTAGTTTGGGGCATGACAGGTGTATATAGGACTACATGAAAGATATCATGACTTACATTGTTGATTATATTGATAGCATATCTCAGCCCATTATGACACTTCTCCTAGTAGTTCGCAAGAGAGAGAAATTGATATCTCCAGCTACTTATGTGTTAGTATGCAATGTCATTGATCAATGCAAAGACAAGTTGGAACCTTGTTGAGTTGAGGAGGAGCCTATGCAGGATAAGAAAGTGAAATTTGAGAAGGTGGACATTATTAGAGCTCAGGATGATGTCATCAGTCATGATAGCAAGTCTGATTTTCATGACAGCAGGATGGAAATTTTGCATCAACATGAGACTATAGTAACTACACATGTGCAAGATGCTACAATGGGCTTGCCATATGAAAGTACTCAAGAATTGGGTACTAGTGATACATTGTATGTTGAGGATTCATGTCATAGTCAGTCTGATTTTTCAAATCAGACCTTAGAAAATAAGTTAGAAGATTTATTTGTTGGCATGGGATCCCAGGATCATGAGTTGGATGGTGATTCAGTTACATTGGAAGTGGAAGTGTGTGGAGATACTGTTATATTAGTAGCTTCTACCTTATTAGTTGAGCCATCCTTTGGGGTACATAGCAACAGTACCTTAGTTGTTGATGTGTACATTGATGATAGCACACATGATACTGCTGATCATGAGGTGAGTGATGAGGATTCAGCCTCTTACTATAGTGTAGATTTGGGGGGAAATGATGAGTCATAGGGGCATCATCATCTAGCGGGGTAGTTGAAGGTTAGTGATGATATGATTGTTATAGCTTTGGAGCATTTTGATGTTGCTTGACAAATGTTGGCGACCTACGGTTGGAGTACTCCTATGTCAGACGAGCATGGTGATAGTAGCCTTTCCCTAGCAGAGTTCCATGAACTACAAGAAGCCATTAGGATAATGAAACAAAATTACTTGCAGTTACTAGCTGATAGGGATTATCTTCTCGAGTGGGATTGCACTTGCTACGAGGCACTAAATGAAGAACACAAAAAATTTACTGAGAGGGGGGGGCGGGGGGGGGGTGAATCAGTAAATCAACACAAACTTTCAATTCTTAATCTTTTCAAACTTATTACAATCAACCTTTTGATATGACCCAATTTACACAAGTTGATACAGCTTTATTGAAATAATTTAAAAAAAAAAAAAATAGGCACCAACCTACTTAACTTACAAGAGAGATGTTTTAGTAGAATATCACCTACAAGGAACACCCTAACCCTTTACAATTTTAGTAGGCACCTACCTACAAGGAGCACCAACCCCTAATTCAAGGTACCACACCTTGACTTGATGGATGAATCAAATTAAGTCAATCAGATCTGCACTCTGCCAATCCTCCAATTTGCCTTTGTGATGTAAATCTCACACTCAGCCCACACAAGAAGATAGGCTTCTGATTTAGACTTCTTGAACTTCACAACCACACAGCAAATATGATTTGGATATCACATATGTATATTATTCAATGGTCTCACACCTTTTCATGGAAGATCACATCTGAATTTGCATCTTTTTTATCTGCCCCTTCAAAACAATTGTTTGCTTTTGTCTTCTCTTTATTATTGTTAATTAAATGTGAGACAATGGTCATACATTGATTCAGCCTCCAACCAATTTCAAAGACCTTCCTTCGATTACTTTTCACATAATTATTGCTTTTAGTTATGATGTCCGTGTTTGTAAAGCACCTCTTAAAGATGTCTCTTCATTCGTATTTGCTACGCAGCGATAAACATGTATTTAATTTTTAATTGCAAATAGAGAGCAATCGCACCTCTATAGATCACCATTTCTACGTCTTTTCAGCTTTACAAAATATTATTGAGAAAGATAAACGTGTCTGCAATGATTATGTCCTTTAAGGAAGACGCGTCCCTCTGAGCCTTGTATTAACAAGTTCACAAATTATTAAACATGTCTTTTGGAGAAAAGTGCGTCCTTCTGAATCTCGATTAATCGCAAACTAAACACAATCTTTTAGAATCACCGATTTGCATCTCTTCACATCGTACTAACAAATCGCACCCTTTTATTGAATGAATGAGATTTGAATTCATAACAAAACTGTATTTGTCTTAAGACTCAATGTTTAGTTGCTTCAGATAAACACGTCTCACAATCGGGCATTTGTCAAGAGATTGATATTCAATTCTAATCGAATATCTTAAATTCTTAATAATTCTGAAAAACATCTTAACCCGTATCCTTTAACCGCCTGAAGATCATGAAGTCTATATCTCTGTTTTGAGCCAGCATGTCGGTCAGGTCTGAATGTGTCTATATCTCTGTTTTGGGCCAGTATATCAATTATTTTGAAGATTCTTGCTCAGAATTTAAGCCGACCCTCTCAATGTCTTTGTAACTTTATACTTTGTCTTGACATTGCCTATGATATCATCAAAAACATTTTATTCCAACATTGATTCTTGACATCCACGATTTGTCCTGACATCAATGACAATACTTCTAACACTAAAGAGGAAGGAAGAGGAGGTTGATGAGCTCACTCATTAGCTTGAGGTGACTATGGACTCGTTGGAGAGCGCTCAGTTGGCCCTTCAGGAGTCATAGTCACGTTTGGAGGAGCTTATCGTGGAGTTGAGTTTGGCATAGTCTCCACCAGCTGCATATACA
The DNA here is from genome assembly GCA_007258455.2 of Sequoia sempervirens. NCBI lineage: Eukaryota > Viridiplantae > Streptophyta > Pinopsida > Cupressales > Cupressaceae > Sequoia > Sequoia sempervirens. The sequence continues at coordinate 71,625 of VDFB02266589.1, forward strand.
GTACAGTTACATACAGAGGCAGTTGATGAGGATCTTATATCCACGGGTTGTAGTGAGGATGTGGTTACATCTATCATGGATATAGGAAAAGAAGTTTCAGTTGGGATGAGTACTTTGCGTGAGAGTAGTAGAGAACCACTAGTTGCATCAGGTTCTCCTCAGGTCAGTACTGTGATAGTTGATGTAGGACAGTTTACTGATAGCTCTTGTGTCACAGTGGTGGATTCTCCTGAGAGTTGTGTGGTAGTACATGACGCTACTCCGTCATCCTCATAGGGGACTCACAGAGTATCATCTGGTTGGGAGTATGACTCTCATATTGATTTGTTTCCCTCTCTTGGAAGCAAATTTGATACATCATCCCATGCAGCTGATTTTGGATGCTAGCTTGTTGTGTTTCAGAGTTAGAGTGATCAATTGCCTGATTCGAGTATTGCTAGTGATGAGTTGTTGACCGAGGTTGGAGCATTCTATCGCAACTGCACAGTGAGGAGTGCTTATCACTTTTCTTTTGATCCACATACGGAGGACTTGATGGTGCGTCGATGTGGAGTGGCACAGGGTTCATACCATCCGTTGTGGGATAGGGGTTTACCATCTTCAGAAGATGGGATTATCGACTGCAAGTACCTGACTCAGTTGTTTGTGGGGAATTACTTGTAGGCACAATAGTCAATTATCCATCATGCAGTTATGTATTCAACAGGGCTTGTTACATCTATGTTACAAAGTGACTATGGTGTCAGTTGGCATGATGGCTTGGCTAGTTATCACATCCATGGGGGTTTTGTAGAAGATAGAGAGAGATTTGGTATAGCAGGTGCTTCCAAATATTCTTACTTCCTTATGATGGGTGGATGTGAGTGCCGTTTATATTGGGATCCAGATGGTGACAGGATTGGCACTGAGTATTTGATGGGTCCCATTGGGTTACTTCACCACTTTCAGCATGGTGAAGTTGGAGGCAGTAGAGCGCAATGAGAGTTTGAGGAAGGCAAACACGATAGACTTCCATTCTGGGTTTGGGATCCAGGGATACTTTGCACAAATGTGTTTATGTTGGTGCTACAGGAGTTAGTTAGAGATGTGTGGGACATTTCACAGTTCTTCTTTTGGGCCTTTTGAGGGGTGATGTTTCTTTGCAGTAGTGATTGCTTGGCGACAAACAATTTTAGGGAGGGCGGACTGTAATGTCCCCATTTTCACGAGCATCAGTATTTGGGGGATTAGCCTATCAATTGATCCTTGTAGGCTAACACAAATGGTTAGAGGGTTCAGTTTGGGAGTTGTTGAGCTCTTCAGGTGGCAGTTGTCAGTGTTCATCTCTCCAGATCCTTCTTATGTTCCAAGGCATTGTTATTCAGAGGTCTCTGGTTCAGTTTTGAGGGACTTACTATTTATAGTAAGTCAACGGATGTTAGAGAGGGACCCTTACTATCTTTAGGAAGAAAGTTGGATGCACAGTGGATACAATGGTTAACTCCCAGGTTCAAACATAATTGAGAAATAATGATTATTTGTGGAGTTATGTTATTTAATTATTAATAAAGTGATTACTATATTAATAATTAATTATAAGGTGCAATTATAAAGTTTTAAATTCACTTTATGTCTGATGGGGCCATGACCTTCAAAAGGTCACTTAAAGTACATTAAATATTATTATTTAATGAGCGCCCATTTATTAAAGCATTTATTAAAGTGAAAGGAAAAATATTGAATATCATTAAAAATGAGACTTCTAGAAGGGATCAATCAAATTGGAGAAATACATATATGCCATCGAAAAGTAAATGAAGGCATCATTGGATCATTTTACATATTGGATTTGTGCTTTTGGAGAGCTTGGCTTTGGAGGATGGAAACCTAGGGTTTTTAGAATTCTTAATCATTGGGAACAAAAATTCTCAATGATTGGCATAACTGAGATTTTGAAAGATCTTCCGAAGGCTTTCCCTGTGAATTATCTTCATCCAGAAGTCAACATTGTGCTTCATCATATTTACAGGAGAGATTTGGAAAAAGGGTTTCAGCATCTATCAAGATATGAAGATTGTTTCTGGGTATCTTACTTTGTAAAGCTTTCAAAAATTTATGCAATATCAATAAAGCTTCATTTTCAGCATTTATCTTTGTTTCCAGCTATATATCATTGCATGTTATGCTTCAAAATTTTTTAATTTCTTGCATGCATATTTTCTTGCCTGGTAATCATTGAGAAAATACATTAAAAATTACAAACCCTAGTCACTTAGCATCAGGTTTCAGAGGTTAGAGACGAACAGGTCTCTTACATAAGCATAGCAAAGTTTTTAGCAACATACCTCCATGATGGCCACCTCAAAGATTTTGAGCATGTCATAGAGTTGGAATGGGCCAAACCTGCCATTACTACTCCTTATTACTATCCAAAAGACATAAGGAAAAAATAAAGAAGCCCATTAAGGAGCTCTTGGATATGGGTTACATCATACCAAGTTTGAGCTCCTTTGCTTCATTTGTAGTTTTGGTGAAGAAAAAAGATGGAACCATGAGAATGGGTATAGACTATAGAGCTCTTAATAAGAAAACTATCAAAAATTGGTATATGATTCCGAAGATCAATGATTTGATTGATGAGTTGCACTATGTAGTCTCTTTCTCCATGATAGACCTTTGATCAAGATACCACCAAATTAGAATAAGAGAAGAAGATACTCATAAAACAGCCTTCAAGTGTCACTTTGGACACTACAAGTTTTTAGTCATGCCATTCAATTTGACTAGTGCTTTGGCCACTTTCCAGTATTACATGAACCAAGCATTCAACAAACAATTGAGGAAGTTTGTTTTGGTACTATTTAATGATATCTCATTTACAACAAAACTTGGGAAGAGCATTTGAGACATATTGATGAAGTTTTGGGTATCCTAGAAGCACAAACTCATATTTTGAATAATGGAGATTTAATATTTGGGGCATGCCATTAGTGCTTAGGGGATTCAAGTAGACTAAGACTAAGTATAGGCCTTGCAAACTAAGTTCAACATGAAGAATCAACACAACCTCCTTTAGACGAGGAAAGTCTTCATTGGGAGACAAAGTTCAAAGACTCTTTCATAGACATAGAGATGGAAGTGTAGGAGAGCAACCTTCAATGCATCAAAAAGGAGTTATTAAAAGAAAAAGAAATTGAGCGAAAAAACCTAGTGCTAAGGATTATAGCATACAAAAGAGAACTTGAAGGTGAAACAAGTGTGTCGAATGCTTAATTTGTAGGAAGAGTAGAGGATTCCCATGTGTTTAAGATTGCCAAAGGAGCATTGGAATACTTGAATCATAATTCCTTGAGGAGCAAGTTTGAGGTACTACACTTGCATCAAAGTAAAACCACAGTGACTCCACCATCAAGCTCCATTGTAGAAAGACAAAAGTTGCCTAAGTTTACAGGTGATGGATAAGAGGATCCAATAAGGCACTTTAAGACTTGTGAAATTATTTGGTGAGCAAATGGCCAAGATGACAAAGTGTATTGGCTATAGTTTTTTCTAGCTACCCTAGGAAGTGTGACCATTGATTGGCACACAAAGATTGAACCAACCTCATAAAATACATGGGAGAAAATTATAGAAGGCCTTTTTAGAAGGACTCAAATTGTTTCGAGAGGACAACAAAATCATAGAAAAAATTTGTAACACAAGACAAGGTGAGCATGAAAATGTAAGAGCTTATAATTGTAGGCTCAAAGCGTACTTGTAAGGCTATAAAAAGAACTTGTTGACAATTTAAAGAAAAAGTGGTTTATTGAAGGCATTATTCTTTCATTAAGGAAAAAATGAATGTTGTCCCACTCGCATAGTACACAAAAGCGTATAATAGGGTAATGCATATAGAAATTGAAGAGAAAATGTTTTCTCAAGACAAAAGAAAAATAAATGAAGATGAGGGATTAGATGGAAGTAGTGATGATGAGTCAGGAACAATACAAACACTAAGGAGGGACATGCTTCAAATGAAGTAGGAATTGAAGGTGGAAAAAGAAACTAACATAAAGCCTAAAAAACTATGGTGTATTGACTGCAAAATTGAAGGTCACATCCAAGCTAATTTTCCTAGGAAAATGTTTTGTGATATTATTCAAGTTATGGGTCATTCAATAAGAGTGCTTGTATACTTTGAAAAGTAGAAGCACACAAGTGTTTTTCACACAAGGAATGTATTGAAGTTGCAAAATAACATGAACACATCCCCAGGTGGTGATCAAAATAAAAGAGTGAGGTCGGAGTTAGACATAGTACGATTCCAAAGGTTGTCCCATTATACAATGTTAGCAATGTAATGAATGGGGAAATCTAGCAAGAGAATGCTATAGAAATCAAAACAAAATGGGATTATTCTGCAAATGGTGTGGACCTAGACACCATGTAAATTACAAATGTCTGAAGAAAAAGGCTAACATCAACATGATTGATGTAGAGAGACACAATGAAACATTGGTTGTTAGTCAAGCCCAAGCAAAGAACTTTGTGTACCTAGATTCATGTAGAGTAAAAGAAAGACTCCATGAATCAAGAGAAAAAGTAGAGAACACAATGGCAAAGGAACATTGGTGTTCTAATGAGCATGCAAGTTCTCCTATGGCTAGGGTGGAGTCAAATAAAAATATCGCATGGCAAGCACTACATACCATTGTAATAGATAAGATGGTAGATTTATTACAAAGCATCCCAAAACTTAGGACTACAATTAGCACCATGGCAATAGAGAGTGGCAAAATAGAATGAAGAATGGTCCAAGAGAAGAATGAAGATTAAAAGTAAAACCTCTAGTATGTAGTGACCAAGTGATAGACCCTATGCTATTGATAGTCAACTTGCAAAGAAACCAATAGTATTAGATAGGGAGATAATTGAAAAGAATCTTACTAATATAGTCATCAATGGAGAGTCGGAGTAAATGGGCTTCCTAAAGATACTTGGAAAATTTTGGGAAAGCTAACCATTTGGCCTCCAACTTTTTGATTGGTGAGTGCAAGCCAACAAGGAATCAAGGTACTAGGAGTTTTAATAACCCAAAAGGTACTTATTGGAATTCAAACAATTTTACTAAATTTTGTAGTCATCTCATTATAGAAGAAAGTGTATGGTGAACTGTTGGGTCAAGGTTGGCTAGTAGTACCCAAAGCTAATCAAAATTTGGAAAAGAACACTGTCTCCATTGAAGACAAGGGCAGAAAATATATAATTGATTTGAAGAATCAAGAAATAAGCGAGGAAGCAACTTCCTTAGATTCCTCAGATTTAGACTCGAAAGAAGAATGGACAAAGAAACATGATAAGGGTCCCATGGAGTCAAACATCAAAGGACTTTTGGAATTGCAATTATGTTCAAAAGATGGAACAAATTCCCTTTGTGGCATGTTCCACTAGCAATTGGAGGACCATGGAGTATTTCCCTTGACTACAATTTTATTGAAGCAATTAAGATCAACAAAGAGCAGCAAATGAAAAATGATACTGAAAAGTTGGATAGTTCACGCATGCTCATTGAAGTACAAGGTTCACAAAGGCCAAAAGTTTTGAATATGGATATCTTTGATCTTATAAAAAAGGCACTTGACTTCACTAAAGATCCTAATATTAATGAGGCATTCTGCAAAATAATAATATTAAAAATAATTAAATTTAGAGCCTATGGATACTTGTCCTAATGAAAGCAACAAAGGACTCTACTCATGTTGCATATTTCAACACAACGCCAAAGTCAAATTAGGGCACACTAAACAAGAAATTACTGAAGAAAGGAAAAATAATGTACTTATATAGAGGGTCATAAGGAAAAGCAATGCAAGTAAAAGCATCATATGGTGGGTCAGACAACAAAAGAAAAATATTGAAATAGAACAGAAAAATGCTAGGTGGGCTCCACAAGAACAAAATAGAAGAAATAATAATAAAAGTTTTTTTCTTTAATGGATGCAAAATGTAAATATTAAAAAATATAAATCCTTTCTGTAATGTCATATGGTTGCCAAGGAGAAAAGAAACTAAATTTTTAAATGTGCTGTCTACTGTGTGGCAAGCTAATGAAGGTTCCATTGAAGACATTTAGGTAAGTAATATATTCAATTTTGTAATCATCTATGTATTCTCTCTCATACCATACGACCTTTTCCAAAATGGATAAAAGATTTAATTGTATGATATACTATGTACTTAAACAAGTATAATATTTTATTTCATACCATACAGAATTAATTCAAGCTCCATCATATGGTAGGGTAAAATAAATTTAGTAGAGAAGCTTTTGAAAAGACTTCTCTGCAAACCACTGTATGACTAATCAACAAGGAAAATGCCAAGAGATTTTTAAGTGTTGTCTCTTTCTCCATGGTATGGCCATATGCAACCTCCTTTCTCACCATACAACATCCCAAAAAGCAGCACATCAACAATGAAGACAAATTATTAATTGTAATGTGAATTCCTTGTCATGTTCTTGCTGTCATACAATTTCTATATGTTCTCCTTCTCTGTCATACGGTCCTTACTTGCTACTTTTGTACGACTTGTCCCATGCATGCAGTCTTCAGTTTCTGCCATACACACTTAATTGGATTTACATTACTTATTTCTTGAGTTAAATTGTGACTAAATTGAACTTTGATCAGTATACTAGGAGAAGAAATTTCAAATGTTAAGGCAATCATAATAATGGCATGTATGTATTTTAGCTAAACTTTTGTATAACATTAAATAAATTGAAGTCTCCAACCTCCTACATTCAATATTTTTGGAGTGTTTAGAGATTAGGAGTTAGTCTTATCAAACTATTACTACTCAGTTATTCCATTTTATAGGTTGTTGAGTCCATCTTGGTACATATGCACGAAATCTATTCCAATTCTTTGTATAAAATTCTAGTGACAAACCATCTGCGCTGGGGGATTTGTTATTTTTCATGTATTTCAAGACTATTCCGAAATCATCTAAACAAACTGCCCTGCAAAAATGTCTTTCTCATAGTCTTCCAATTTCTCAAGAATCACTGTTTTGATCATCTCCTTGGTGTCACAACTAGCAATATAGCAAGTAGAAAAGAGACCTGTAGGAAATGAGCTTGAAAGATGGCTTTGATTTTAGGGTGTTCAAGGGCTAAAGTTCTTTTGGATTTGCACTTTTTCTTTACATTACTCAGAAGAAAATTAAGAGAGTGTGTCTCCATTATTCAATTGTTTTGAGCACTATTCTTGGATCCTCTAGCCATGTAATATTGGAGCTCATAAGTTGGTTTCTAAATTAGCCATTTTATCTTGTTCTGGAACAGAGGTGGGAATGGAAAATAAGGTATGAATATGAAGTGAAGCATAAGGAATCAACAGAAAGATATGCTGACTGGATTACAGTATGTGGTCAGGTGGCAGGCATAACAGTGATTAGAGTTGTGGACATGAGTTGATCAAAAGCTAATCAAAAGGATTGACTACTAATGTACTAAGTTTTCTTAGTTTTTTATTTAATTTTGTCCTAACACCTTTATAGACCCTTTTTAAAGTCAAACTCTGGAAGTCATGCCTTTTATCTATATTGTATCATGATTATCTTAAACATGTTTTGTCTGTCCTCACTATTACTATAGATCCATTATAATTTATGTCTTTTTGCATCTTATATGGATTTAAGTTCAATGCAATCTTTTGATTTTATATATTTAAATATAATGCAAATTATTATTTTTGTGTAAAAGGTTTGTATTTTGATCACAGCGTGACACACAATACCTACAGTACTATACTATTATGGATCCATTTTTACAGGTTGATGGAGGAACCAATCCAGAAAATCTAGCTTTGCAAAATATTCAAGCTCGTGTGCGAATGGTCATAGCCTTTCTATTTGCATCTCTTATGCCATGGGTGCAAAGCAAATCTGGCTTTTTCCTTGTACTAGGGAGTTCAAATGTTGATGAAGGCCTTCGTGGGTATTTAACAAAGGTAAACCCCAGATAAGATGTCTATTTAATCTTGCATCCTGAAATTGTTGGATTTTGTAAATTATTATATTTTTATATAGCGCTCCACAAATATGAAAATTCCCTACTAAATATTTTGAAGGCATAAAGAGACAGAACTCGATGTCTGAATGCAATATTTTCTTTAAAAATATCAACTTCTTAATGTGGTTCTTGGTACAGTATGATTGCAGCTCTGCTGATATAAATCCAATAGGAAGTGTAAGCAAGCAGGATTTGAGAACATTTTTACGCTGGGCTGCATTGAATCTTGGGTACCCGTCCTTAGCAGAAATTGAAGCTGCACCACCAACTGCAGAACTTGAACCAATACGTTCAAACTACTCACAGGTTCTCTCTCTTTCTCTCTCTCTCTCTCTCATGTGCTTTTACACACGTGGAAGGATTGACACAGTTTTCTCCTGTGTGATTGCCTATTTCCAAGCATATGTGTTGAAGTAAATCTAGACGTTGATATTAACTCATTTTTCATTTCTCTGATAATGTATTTTGTTTTTCAGTTGGATGAAGCAGACATGGGTATGACTTACGAGGAGCTATCTATGTATGGGCGGCTTCGTAAAATTTTTCGATGTGGTCCAGTATCAATGTTTCAGGTTGGCCTTCCAGTGTTGCCCATATGTTATAATGCTCTTATTGTGTATGTTGAACTAACAGCAGACATGGAGGATGCTTCCTTTGTTCTCCACAATATCTAAACCATCGCAGATGTTTTTGTAAGCTCTTTAGTTCTGTATAATTCAAAAAGTATATATAGACTCCCAGAGAGTATAAAATAATAGAAATCTATCTCTGCATCTTCAGAAAATACTGTGGCTTAGAGAAGAGAGAACATTCCCAAAATAGAAGCAGAGTGATAGTTAATACTATACTGTTAAACAACACATCATAGAGAGATCTGCAGCTGATACATACTATAAATTTTACCATTTTCTAGTATGGCTGTTTAAAATTGTGCCAGGGTTGATCATAAACATATAGCAGATTATGTACTGGTAGCAAGTCATACTTAAACCCATAGTTGGAAAACTCGGACTCGGTAAAAACTCGGCAGACCCAAAATTTGCAACTTGGCAAAAACTCAACAACTTAAAAAATGGCTTAAATTTCTGTAAAAACACTTTTTTCTTACCAAAATTTAATGACAATATATACAATGAGTCCATAAATGACTACAAAAGTGTTTTCTATTAAATTTGATTCATATGAATGCAAATTGAGTACAAAATTGCATCATCATGCGGAATCCTGATAGGCTGATACAATAGTTAGCTGACAACTATTACAAATTTATGATGATTGCCTTTGAAAATCATCATCATAATTCATAAATTGCATATTACAAATTTTACATCTTTCTCTTCCCTATTCTATTGAAAACTTGGGGGGATGTTCTAATCCTTGCACTCTATTGCAGCTCCTTGCTCAACATTGAAGGACACGACCAAATCAATGACCTCCTCTTATTTGTTGTCTACCTTGTTGCTACCTTTCTTGTGCAATGCTGAAGTTTGTGTGGTATTTTATAATAAATAATGGCATTTGAATCTTTGATATTGATAGTTTGATACTTTATCATTGATCAATGATATTATGATAGTGATAAAGATGATTGTCTAAGTTGCTGATTGTGGTCTCCACTCCCAAATCCCATCATTGTAATCAAATTTCTTATATGAAAAGAGATCATTATAACTAGTGGGGGTCTAGGAGTGGAGACCCCAATGGGGTTGAAGGGCAACATCCCTCACTGGGGTCTAGGAGTAGGGGCAGCACCCCCCGCAGGGTCAAGGGGTAGCACCCCTTGTGGGGGTTTGGGGGCAATGCCCCCAATGGGGTCAAGGGGCCAAGTACAAATTAAGGCCTATGAAAGCAAACACAACTTCATGTCACACACCATTCTTTACAATTTTATCACTTAAAGGAGAAATTAGGTATTTGGCATATTTTTGTAAAAAATGTTTGGTCTCCAAGTGTTGTGTGAGGAAATGAGAGGGGTGTTCATGCATTTATAGGGCAAAATGGTGACCTTTTTGACTATTTTTTTCGTTTTTTTATTTTCTTATTTTTTTTATTTGTTGTCTTTATATTCTTATTCTTTTTCGCATTTTGCATTTTAAATCAGTTTGGTGAGTTTTTTTGGTCAAACTCAGTGAGTCTTTTTGGCGAGTAAATGGCGCTAAAACTCACCCTTCATTTGGCTTGGCAAGTAGTTGGTGAGTATGCCATCTATACTTAAACCCTTTTATGATGACTCTACTAATCAAGTCCTGTACTTGTGTGCCAAAACATGAAAGAGACCATGTTAGGGATGACATCACCTTAAGAGAAAACTGTGTAGAGATCCAGAGTGGGTGTTGGCTTGTCAATACTCTTTGAGCTAATAGTGCACAAATTATTATAGGTTTCACCTCAAATGAATCCAACATCTTGGTTTGCTAGGCATGACTCAAGGATAACCATATTTCATAGTCACTTGGAGCCAGGACAAGTATTGGGTATGAGAGACATATGTTTTATTTAAAAGCTTGGTGTAGGGAATACTCACAGATGGTAAAAACATTATATCTATAGCATATACTTTATTAGCATCTCAATCAATTGCTAAATTGTAGTGCATGTAGAGATCTTAAGCCTTACTATTATTTTCTCTTCTTACTAGTAATTCTTTAGGATTTGATAAGAAAAAAAAATTATGTAAAAAACTTTCAAATATCCATGCAAAAATTAGAAAACTATAGATCTTAGTATTTTTTCGTTAGTTCTTTTAGATGTAGTCAATCAATTATCAACAGTTGAAGAAAAAAATCAATGTAATTTCTATAATCCATCTAAGAAACTTCTATAGGAAGTTTCCCAATTTCAAGGGATGTTTTTGGGAGATGTATAGAGACACTAGGAAATGTTGTTTGAAGTCTCCTAATGTCTAGAGACATCCCATATGTGTCTACATATGAGGATGCATTTCCAATACTGGGAACACGTACTAAGTGTCAAGGTACAAGTCCATTGGTAACTATGCCTCATTTCTAGGAGTCGATTCTCCAATCAAAGGTTATGTTTGTTTCCTTGGTTGTGTTAAAGTATCTTCAATATAGTTTAGAGGAGGTAAGACCAAGCTCAACAGGCTATTTTCTATTTGAGAGAGTATCTTGTAATTTTGTACCTACTTAAAGTGTTTTTGAGTTATGAAAAAATACAAATCATAAATTTCTTCTATGATTGAAGCTCAAAAAAATCTATTGCCACTTTAAGGGTGTTGTGGAAGTGGATGGTATAGTTGCAATACTCTCAATAAGAGCCTTAACAAGGGCTTCATCCATAGTGGTGAGATCAAGTTATGTATGTGAGGAACCCCCTAATGGCTAACCAACCTTGCCTTTTGCCTCCTTAGATGTTGCACATTCACTTCCCATTCGGTTGCCTCCCTCTCCAAATTAGTTAAGTTATTAGTGGTTAATAATGAATCCGCATCAACATCATCAAGCTCAACAACCCAATCTGAATATGGATGAATGTCATCAAGGTCAAGAACGTGGTTATATCCTACCCTTGTACCTTTTTTTCATGCAATTGAAGGTTAATCATCCATAGACAAGGTCATTCAATTGCTTTTGAGTCAACCTATTGTGTTTTTTATGTGAATAACCTAAAAAATACTCCAATTACACTCAACCAAAATCACTACAAGGCTAGAATAAAATGTGAATGGCAAACTCTTGAAGATTGAGCATTATGGCACCATAATCTTCCCACCACAAATTCACGAGGATAACATTTATAATTTTGTGAGGATTTCGGTAAACTTAAAATTTAAATTATATAGTAAATTAAAATTAAATATATAGATGTTTTTTACCTAGTTGGAGAGTGGCTTTCCTACGAATGCAAAATTTTGAAGAAAATAATGCCCACTCCACTTTCTTATAACTCTTTATCTCATCAAGTATGAGGTTTTGAAGGTTCTTATTAGCAACCAATCTCTCAATACATGTGATGTAAGTTCATATTTGGTCTTTTTCAACCCATACAAATGTTGAATTACCTCTTTGACCTTATCCATTGTCTTGGGGTTTTGATTCCCATTTATCAATCAAAGAACTCTAACCAATGGTTTTGACACCTAAAAACCAAAATTTTACAAAATCAATATTGTAACATTGGAAAATAAAAAATAAATAGAAAATAGAGTTTGAAAACTTACATTGATGATCTCCATGATTTTTTCAAAAATGGTCTTCATGACCCTCTTCGCTTTAGCCCTCCTGCAATAATGACTCTCTAACTATCTTTTTCTCACAAAGATGTGCTTTAGGTTGGCATTGTAGCTAATTCACTATGCAAGGTGAGGAAATTAGTAGCAAACCATGTGATTCCTAATCACACTAGAGCATTGCCATCAATGGGCTCTCTCATAAGATTTAGGACCTGTTGTGACCTTTTCACACATCGCCCCATTCAAAATGGGGACCCCCTTAATTTTGCTCCATTCTGGTCTTTTGGCTTTGGTTTTGTCTCTCTCTCTCCTCCTGTCTCTTTTCTATTGTCTGCCTTTCGGGGGATGTGCCTGCCATTGAGCTTAAATGCGAAATTTGGCCAAGTTTGTAGAATTAGGGTTTGTATTTCTCTGGTCAATTTGAAGTCAAATGAAGTGAATAAATTGAAAGCAAGCCTTGGCATTGCAGTCAATACACTTCCAGCAAACTCCCAGATAAATTTCATCAAATTCTGACGACTTACTATTTTTAGTAAGTGTGCAATTCAAAGCGTTTCCTCAACACTACTGAAGTTTCAACGGTCACACTGCATCCAAAACATGTCAAGCTGCTCATCTGCAAATTTTGAGCTGAAATGGACAATTGTCTATTTTTAGCAAATTTAGCTTCTAGAGCAGATTTTAGGGTTTATATGCAAAGTTTTTTAGTGCATGTCTGGAGATTCTTTCTGGGTTTTCAGAAACCTTCGCGATGATATAACATGCAAAATGAGACGATGACTTTCAGAGTTCAGCCTTCAAAGGCTATTTTTAGGGTTTGCATGTCAGAATTTTCTTTGCATGTCTGAACATTCCTTGTGGGTTTTTCGAGACCTTCGCAACAGTGTAACATGCAAACCAGGATCAAAACTTTTTTGAGAGCCGCCTTCAGAGGCTATTTCTAGGGTTTTCATGTCAGAGTTTTCAGCGCATGTCGAGTGATTCTTTGTGGGTTTTCGAGTGCTTCGCAGTGATGTGACATGCAAAGCAAGGTGATCAATTTTCAAAGACTTGCTATTTTTAGCAGGCCCGTTCCAGCAGCTGCCTAGCGCATCAGAATCACAAACAGGGCAAAGTGCAACAGAAACGAGGTCAAATGGAGGTCATTTGATATACATGCAAGTCCAATTAGGGTTTCCAGCTTTGGGACCCAAAAAGAGGGGTAGAATGTTAGAATTTTCGAAAACCGGTGTATCCCACTGCATTAGCATCTTTCATGCTATCCACGGGTAAAATTTGAAGGCAATCAAAGCACTTACTATTTATAGTAAGGCATTCTAGAAATTGGCTAAAAATAGTAAACCAACATCAGGCGCCAGTGTGAACGGGCAGGTCATCCGATGAGGGTCACGTCATTCAAATTTCAAGTCAAATGGAGTTGTGGACGTCTCAGAAATAGGCAGTTGCTATAAATAGTAAATCACCTTCAGAAACGTGCTAAAAATAGCAGGTCAGCTCAGGATGGCAGTGTTAATAGACTAATTAGGTCATGGGGGTCTTGTAGTTAAATTTTCAAATCAATTTGAGCTTCAGAAGAGTGAAAATCAATGGGCTTACTAAATATAGTAAATCAAGGGCAAGCAAGCTAAAAAAATGTCTAAGTCTGAAGAAGTTCTTGCTCACCCTGTTAAATGCGCCCAAGATGAGAATGGCAGGAGGATGAAAATGTTTCCAAAAAAAGATTCTTGCTCATACCCCTAAATGCGCTCTCATCCTCAGCCGACTGGCAAATGAAAAAGTTTCTAAGTATCGAATTTATCCTGTTGACCCCTCCAAATGCACCCATGCTATGTCTAGGTGGTGGAAGTTAAGAAAATTTCTAAGGCATGAATCCCATCCTCTTGCCTATATGAAATGTGCCCTCTTCAAAGCAAGGTGATAGAAAAAGGACTAAGTATTGAAGTTCATCCGCCTCATACTCCAAAATGCGCCCATGCAAGGAGGAGTTGCTAAAAGTTTCTAAGTGATGGACTTAAATCCACCTACCACCCCTAAATGCGCCTTCCTCAATGTCAAGATGCTAAAAAAATTCTAAGTCAAGGTTTCATCCTCCTACACATGCTAAATGCGCCCATGCAAGGTGGAGAGGTTAAGAAAATTTCTAAGGCATGAGGTTCGTCCTGTTGACCCCTCCAAATGCGCCCATGCTAAGTCAAGGTGGTGGAAATTAAGAAAATTCTAAGGCATGAAGTAAATTCGCCTCATACATCAAAATGCGCCCATCCTTCTATATGTCTCAAATGCGCCCATGTTTGAAGAAAAGTCAAAGAGGTCAAAAAAACGTTGAAAAGTTTCATCCTTCTACATGTCTAAAATGCGCCCAGCTCAAGATGAAGACAAGGTAAAAGTAAAGTGGAGAAAAAAAAGAGTTAAGGCGTTGAAGGCTAAATCCACTTCACCATGCTAAATGCGCCCATGTGTAAGCAAGGTCAAGATATAGTCAAAGGCGTTGAAAAGTTAATCCTTCTACATGTCTAAAATGCGCCCATCCCTCTCTATGTGTAAAATGCGCCCAAGACAAGATAAAGAGGAGAGGAATTACCATGGCGTTGATATTAAACAAAGTGAAGATGGGTGAAAATTCCTAAGACATGGTTAAAATCCTTCACCATGGCCTAAATGCGCCAAGTCCAAAAGAGAATAAAAGATGTTAAGTGATGAAAATTGCCAAGGCATGGCTAGTATGGGCTATATGCGCTATGACTGAGGATGGAGAAAATTTTCTAAGTCAATTCATATTCCTCCTTGACACTAAAATGCGCCCATAATAGTGATTTTATTTAAAAATTTTCTAAGGCACAAAATTTCACCTTCTAGGAAAACATGCCCAAGTTGAAGAAGACATGAAATTTTCTTGAGACATGGATGAACTGGCGAGAAGAAGTCAGAGGATGCCAACTTCGCAAGGTTAATGAGAATTTTCAAGTCAGAGCAAGAAAATACGCCCAGGGATGAAGAATTGAATAAATTTGAGGAAAATGATTTTTCTAAGGTTTAAAATTCAAAAATTAAATGTACCCCTTCGTTGTAGACCCATGAATTCGAGACGTTCTGAAGGGAATTTTCTTCTGGGTATTGAAGATCTTCGACAAGGAATGGATATTGAAGTCCTCTACATTTTGCCAAGGTTTTCAAGATGGAGAATTTGATCGGCACTTAAATTATGAAAATTTCCTAAGGGAAATTAAAATTTTTTCTAAGGCAAAGTGAATAAAATGTGTTTTCGAAGGTAAAATGCTTCAGACAATGAATTTGAAATGGATTGCCTAGATGAATTTGATTGAATTCTTCGTGAGATGAATCTTCCAGAGTCAGAGATGAATAATATTGAGTGTCAGAACTTCGGCTGGTGAATTAAAGAGTGAATTTGAAGTGAATATTTTCAAAATGAATTAAATACGTCAGTCAAGATGAATCTTTTGAAGTTCTAGAAGGTCAAGATTCTGGACGTTAGGTGACAAGTGTTGAAATTGCCAGAGGAGGGAAATTTGAATTCCTGCTGTGAAGTAGTGGAGACTTAATGAACTGGCTAAACTTGGCTTCCTTCTAGAATTTGACTTGGCTATATGAGCTAAGAATTGATTCATTTTTCTCCATCAGTTGAAGAGTACGACTTGAGCTCTGAAGTAGCAAATTGCAGTGCAGGCTAAGAGTTGTTGAAGAAATTCGATTTGAAGAGGAAGATTGCTGAAGCTGAAATTTGAAGAGTCTAAGTGTTGGCAAGTGGCTGAAATAAAGTTGGCCGATTTTATCCAAGAGTGAAGTTGCTGAAGCTTGCTTGAAACTTTCTAAGTGTTGAAAGTTCAAAATTGTTAGAGGAGAAGTTGAGGATGGCTGAAGTAAGAGCAACTGGCAGAGAGAGCAATGTTGCATCTAGGCAGGCTGTTATCAAGAAACTGAGCAAGCCTTTCCTACTAGAGTCTAAATTCACTTCGAAGTTGAGCAAGCTGACTGATACAAATTTGGGCTCTTTTAACATGGAAGCTTTTAAAAGTCGGATGTTGGGAGTTGACAATCATCGTCCTTCAATCACTTCGCACAATATTGTTCGAAGTGGGTTGTATGCAGCTGTTGGTTTCCCGCCAGCTGTTCAGTGCCCAGAGCTAATGATGGAATGTGCTAATTGCTATGATCCTGATCATAGGTCCATTATTTCACTGGATGGTCAAGTATTCACAACCTCACTCTTGCAGCTATCAGCGAAGCTTTTGGAATCCCAATGCACGAGAGGATGATTTACAAGACAAGAGAGCGTGTTGAATGAATGCATGCTTCAACATTTGAGAGATGTGCTGATATGATCAACGCTCGCTGAATGAACAAGCCCAAGCCCTCTCGTACGAAGTTGCTGAAGCAAATTATATTAGATGATTTGAAGCAGGAGTATTGTGATCTGATTATGATGCTCATTAGAGTTGGAGGCTGCCCTAAAGCATTTATTTTTGAGCCATGGATGTTCTATTACATCAACCTCGTGCTGGAAGGAAAAGAGCCCATCAACTGGGTTGTGATGATTAGTGACAACTTGCATGAGCAACTCCTGAGTTTGAGGAGGACGAAAACACTTTACATGGGCTCATACATTGTTTACATGCTGGCTTGTATGACGAAGTATATGGGAATATCTTACAAGGAGCCAGTTGGATGTGGCTCCCATCAGTTCAAAATTCATGAGGCTTGTCTGCAGTTGCACCTGACGAGCACCTCCCATTACAAGTGAGTCAACGATGCCTTTACCATGCATATAACGAGATCACTTCAGCAGCGGACTCATCACAGGATCTCGGGGGAAGCTTAGGAATTGATTGAAAGGTATGGGTGTTGGTTTATTCAGTTTCCAAAATTTTCTTACATCAGGCTGCAAGGTTTTTCTTCATATCCATATAGATTGCCTAAGTACCCAACCAATAGAATTTTGATGTTAGAGATATCTAGGCAACTTGTTGCCTATGATAAGATTCAGAAGAGAAAGAAGAAGGGAGGAGTTGACTTCTTGATTGTCATGGGAAATTCAGACGAGGTGTGTCCTTCACTTTAGGCAGCCCGAGAAGCTGAAAATGAGCTTCAATTCTTTCATTTTTCTTATCACACTAGCAGATAGCATTATGACCCACACAACAATATCAGGTGGATAATGTTAGAAGAATTCAAGCACAAAGCAAATATTGAGGATTACTGGGCTGGTGCATCAGATGAGGCTGAGTTAGGAAAATAATGTTCTTGAGGCTACCATTGAGTATGATTAGGGAGTGTGAAATCATTCCACTGCCGGACCAGGTGAGCGAGGACATGAATGTTCTCCATGCAGATTATGAGGCAGTGAGAGATACACCGCTTCCACTCCCAGATTGGTTAGAACCAGAGATAGCTGATTTGGACACACTTTGCATCCCAGTCATGACTTTCACCAGAGCATGGGTTGAAAGGCATGTGAGCAGATTGAAGAGTAGGTCAATTCCTTTGACTTACAACTTGATGGGAGATCACAGGACACCCACTACCAGCAGGAAGAAATAGGTTACTCGAGGTCCAGAATCTCGAAGGAGACAGTTCGGCCAGAGCCAGTTCAGTCAGAGCCTCCGAGAGTTGTGTTAGAGTCACCCATGCCATTGGAGACACGTTCTCCAAGCATTCAGGAGGTTTTACTTTTCGCTGATCAGAGGAATGCACTGAATCAGGAGCAAGAGTTACATGAGGAAAATCAGCCACTAAGAAGAGAATCAGTTGGCCAGAGTGTAAATGCACCTACTAGAGAAAATCAGTAGGAGGAAGATGAGGAAATTGCTATTGACACTCACTTCCAGCATGAGTTAGAGACGGCTTTAGAGGATGATGCAGTTTCAGGAGATACTTAGCCACTAGAGGCCAATGAACTTCGCCAGAATGAAATTGAAGTAGAACAGATCCGTGAGGAGGAAGCTAGAGAGGAGTAGCCATTTGATATACATGTAGTACCTGATTGGCTCAAAGATAGAATGAGAAGGAGCCCCAGTGAAGAGGTTGATCCAGCGGTTGAGATGGAGGAGAATTTGAGTAGGATCAATGCGCCTCCACCGAAGAAGAGAGCTAGGAAATTTTCGAAGATCTCAACTGATGAGGATGGCTCTCGTACACCTTATGTACCTGTGCCATGAGTTGATTGTGATCGAGATGAAGTAGTGCCAGAAAATTATGTGATCACAACCATGGAGTTAGGTCGTCCCACGGGTGCACAAATTATTGAGGAGTGTGATAACTCCTATTAGGTGCTTAAGGACAAATTGCTCAGGACTGAAGGAAAGTACAAGAAATTGAAGAAGAGCATAAAACGTTGATAGGATATATGCAGCATTTGTCTCGTCCTTGTGGGCAGGAGATTCCAGCGATTGAGCTTCCAACCGAGTTATCCAGGGAGTCAATTAGTGGCTTGGAGGACTTGAGAAAGATGGCACAGTAGGTAGACAAATGGGTTACAGGTGTTCGTGCCGAGACATAGAAGTTCATGGAAGACCTTGCTCATGCTTACCAACAAGCTTCCGGCATTATGGCTCGAATGGAGGCAGTTGATCAAGCCTGGGGTGATGCTTCTGTCTATCAGAGCAAAGTTATTCAGCGTCTAGAGGCATTGATGCATACTCCTTTGCGGATGCTGATTGATGGAGGGGTCATTTAGGAGGGTGATAGGTACGATTTTACTAGCGGGTACTCTTCAGTAGTCACAGGACGTGGTTTCTTTGATGCAGCACATGCAGATTCAGCCAGAGTTAGGGAGGCTATGATGAACATCATTGATGGAGTCCAAAACACCTTAGAGGCAATCTTCGCTAGGCGGCTGAATCCTGATGAGGTGACTACTGATGGATTGAGGAGTAGGCTGCCACCTTTATTTTCGGAGGTGAAGACTTTTGTGTAGGATGACTTTGAGAATATTTCAACTTTCTCCAGCCTAATTTAGAGTACACAGGATGCTTTAATTGCTCGGAGAAAATATTGCACATGGCATGGACAATCAGTCACGGTGTTAGAGTTTCAGTTGGATCATATTTCACCTATCTTAGTTCAGGAGGTCGAGGTTGTGCTTGCCAGGTTCATTGATTTCGCAGCCAAGGAGAAGGAGAATGGAAACACACTTCTGGATGATGACCTTCTGGAAGACTGATTGTGGGCATTAATTGCCTTTACTATTTTGGGAGTGAGTGGGAATCTTTGATTCATTTATTGTACCACTCCCCATTCTGGCAGTTTTTAGGGTTAGGGATGAGGTGGCTCAATTTGAGCCATTCATTTGACTGTAATCTGAGCCGTCCATTGGACTGGGCTATCTATAAAAGGGGGAGTCCCCCTCATTTGTATTACATTAGATTAGAGAAGATATTAGAGAGTTGACATTTTGTTAGAGCGGAGAGATAGTTTGATAGTTTAGCATAGTTTGGAGAAGGAAAGTTTTCCTTTGAAAACTTTTGTAAGAGATTGTTGTGAAAAATTTCATAATAAAAAATCTTTCATTGATGGTGAAATTCGTCTTTGTTATGAACAGCTAGCGAGGTTTCTTCATCCCTTCTACTCCAAGTAGTGTAAAGTAGCTTAAAGTAGCGTAGTGTTCATTTTATGCAAGTAGATATTAGCTGTGGATTTGTGGTGTCGATCAAGGCAACTTCATTTTAGTCCATACCACTAGCAGCTTGTTGACGGTAAGTTTTCCTTGTGTGGTCAATTGGAGCATTTTATAAGCCTAACTTCAGTTGTAATTCATATCTTGGTATGCGTCGTCTTGACGGTATCTTGATGTTGGATTGTGACTTGAAATTTTTTTGCCATCCCCTTGAAGATTGCACCAACTTTGTGTAAGTTGTCCAACGTGAGGCGGAGCAGAGTTTGGTTGAAGTTTGCTGAAATTGATCTCGTGTCCTGCCTTTAGATAGACCATAAATTCTCTAATCCCTGCAGCCATTCAATTCAGTCTAATTCTGGTTAGTTTTTAGGCAAATGTACCTTATCGCTAAATCATCTGCAACATACGAAAATACCCTTCAAATCATTAACCCGTTGTCAGTTGCAAACCTTATGAACAATTGTGTAAGTCCCCTCGTGTAAACAACATATCACAACGAACCTACTGAGGGTATTCCAAAGCATTTCGGAACCTTGGAGTTGAACATGCGATCTTTCTTGCAATCTTAGTGCACGGGATTTTTGATCAAGAGAGAATGGAGTAGCCTTCGGATTACTTTGTTCGGCTGATTGATGCGGTCACAAAAATCACATCAACAGGACCCATGTGTGGTTGTAGATGTACTTTGTGATATTTTTTGCATCTCACCCATCTTAGTTTACCTATGTCGTCAACGAATAGGCCAAGACAATGAGTAGCACAAGGCTCCAAAATAAAGGTGGGTGCCACACCTCTACCGACTACCACATATGTAGTTGATGTTGTTGGTCACTATTTGAATGACATTTTCCACTCCCACCTCATCCAACATGTTGCACAAGGCCTCTACATTTTTTATTACATTGGATCCATCAATTGATTTTAATAAGACTAGTTGCCCATTTGAAGCCACTAAAAAGTTGATGAATGTCCTAACCTTGCCATCCGATCACTTGTCAAATAAAATGGTACAAACTTTCTTTTCCCAATTTCCTTTTTGTTCTTTTTGTAGGTGTGTGTTTTGAACCTCATCATATAATATGGCCCACTCAACTTATGACGACTTGGGATTTTGAACACCTTACCTGCCATGGTCAATGCATTGCCAAACTACTCCTGATAAAGACTTGAAGCAACATTAAATATAATATTGTTGTACTACCAAAATCTTTCACATGCCAACTTTGTCTCATGTTGCAATTCTCTATTCCATGCAATATCTTGAAATAAAGGTTGCACATCAAGAGTGGTACGAGGAACAAAAAAGATAGAACTATGGTTGCTCACATTGCCTGGTCCTTGTATCCATGGGCCAATGGAAGAAGAGCCCCCAAATCTCCTTATGGCCCTATATAACTAGAAGTTGGGTTTGAGGTTGTCATTGCCTTTGTTCTCTTTTTCTCTTTGGTCATATGCTCTGCAAGGAGTGCCTTCTACTCCTCAACTTTCGAAGTAGCTATTGTACATGATATAGTATCTTGGCAAGGGATCCATGCAAGGTGATATTTGAGTCAATTTATGCCTCCAATCATACTCTTAGCGCAGTGGATACAAATAACCTCTCCTTGCACTGGACCTAGTGTCCCGTGTTTCCAACAAGGATCCTTAGATTTGCCTCCAATTCTTCTATTTGCCAAATCTATATTCCTTTTAGAAAAGTAAAATAAAACCTAGCAAAAGGGAGACAAAAAAAATAGTAATACCCCAGTTAGCAGTGTAAACTTAAAAAGTAAAAGATAAAATTTGCTGCATATAACATTCCTTGTTCCAATCTACATTTAATTGGAAATGCGTAGATTATTGCATTGCAGGATCACTAGTGTTTTCACTTTTCTGATATCATCTATACTCTAAATTCCTACAATGAATTAATGCCAATATGCTCCATTTTGAACAAAAAAAGAAGTGTAATATGTTTTTATTTTTAAAAGAGCCAAGAGACCATAATGGATAAATGAAAGTTTGATTTAGACATCAATTAAATGTCGGATGTGGAAATTATTTGAATTTTTAAAATTTTGACAATATTGCAAGTTCAAACAATCTGCAAGCTTGAATTTTCACAATTTTAACTGTGAAAATTCAAGCCTACAAGCTCTATAAAGTAAAGTTTGTTCATATTACAAGTTTAAATGACCTACAAGCTTGAATTTTCATTGTTATAATTGTGAAAATTCAATCTTGTAGGTTGTTTAATTGAAATTTTGTTCATATTGCAAGTTTAAACGACTTGTAGGCTTGAATTATAACTGTGAAAATCCAACACTTTCAAGCTTCAGCATAAAAAAGAATAAGAGGATATTAAGCTATGACAATTACAACTTGCATAGAAAGAATTTGTCCATTATGGTTTTTTTCTTTTAATTTTAAATATTATTAAATTTTTAAGGTTTACACTTTACACTATGAAATTTCAAGCCTACAGGAACTCTCCCTCAACTCAATCAATTTGCAAGGAAAGGCAAACAAAATCAATGAAAACCTATTTATTCACATTGTCAATCATGTGCCCTTAATCATCAATCGTATACCCAAAATGCAAAAAAAATGTTTTTAACATTAGGTGTAAAACCAAATTTATATTCATTTGGGTGAGTTTTTTTTCCCTAAAAATTCATGAGTTTTTAGTGATTTATTGACAATTTTTAGAAAAACCCTAACCCTAGCCAAAAATTGTTGTGAGCTTTTGCAAAATCATCAACAAGTAACTCACCACAGTTTTTGACTCACGAATACTCACAAGTTTTGCTTGTACCTTCTATGCTTGAAGGCATCTCTCTGTTGTTGCAATTGAAATTCTTGCAACGACCACTCAAGCCAATTATACTCAACCAAAAGTTGTATTTTTGACAAGGATGGATTTGGATGCTTGGAATAAGGTAGGCCAACTAATTGTTGCATCTTTGATAAGGATGAATTTGTATGCTTGGAATATGGTAGGCCAACCAAAAGTTGCATTATTGATAAGGATGGATTTGGATGCTTGGAATAGGGTAGGCCTTTGTTAGTGTTAGGGATTAGGATCAAAGAAAATTAATCATTAAGCATGACAGAAAATAAATGAAATGAGGATAATTGGAGATCAATACATTACACTTTATTGACCTAGGGAAACCTTTTGGTAAAAACCACAGAAAGCATCATTCAATGTTGAGAAAACTGATGAAACACACTCTTATACTGAGAGGGGGGCGAGGGCGAGGGCGAGGGCGAGGGCGAGGGGGAGGGGGAGGGGGAGGCGCGAATTGGTATAGATCAACTTAATCAAGCATAGCAATATTACTTCAAGTCCTAACTATTCATAGCAGTATCATTCATGCAAGAGGTAGCAATTAAGAACATGCACAAGAGACAAAATTTTATGTGGAAACCCTTATAGGAAAAAACCACAGCAAAATCTTGCTTGTATAAATTTTCTTACAACATTTGTAGGCCCCAACCCATTGGAGACTCCAATCCCAATCACTGAGCACCAACTCAGCAAGAGACTACAATCTCTTTCAATAAGAGGCTCCAACCTCCACAAGAACAATATAATAATCTTAACTTGCAGCTTCTCAGATCTGCTCTAATGCCTTCTCACAAATCTGCCAAATTTCCTCTTATAGATCTGCAATATAGTCTTCACAAAATTGGCAATAATATCTTCACAAAATCTGCAATAATGTCTTAATAAAATCTGCTCATAAACTGCCATGATATTGTTTGTGTCTCTTCTTTTTCTCCTCACAAATCGCTGCTATAAATCTGCTCACATATATCTCAAAAGTCTGCTTGAATAGTTTTTTATTTCTGCTCTTCATATACAAAATGTACTTTGAAAAATTGATTAATTTGAAACCTCCTCACAACCTCTTTTTATACTCCCAAAATGCCTCTTCACCCAAGAGAGGTGACTCTTCAAGGGGGTCGGCCCAACATCAAATATAAATTTTATTGATTTTCTTTTTATTCTCCAAGGTGGTGCATGCACCTCTCTAAGGGGGTCAAACCTCTTTTCAAAATATAAAATTAATTTATTTTTAATTTTCAAACCCACTAGAAATAGGAGCCACAATTAGGGGAGGTCGGCCCACATAGCATTTAATTTTAATCATCATGAGGTGGGTGCTAAACATAGATCTATGTTTTGGCCACCTTTGACATCAATGATAGTAATAATTTTTCCAACAATTTGCCCCTTTGTCATTGATGACAACCCTGTAAAGAAATAATCTTAAAATGCAACAAAAACATATTTCTCCCCCTAATTGATATGCCCCCTCTGACTGACATGCGCCCTCTTATTCTATTTCTCCTCCTTTGACATCAATGGCAAAGGTCTTTTGGGGCTAAAAGATAACATGATGAATAGCTCTCCCTGAACATATGCTTCTATTGACAAACTAGTGACTAGATGAGAGTGATATCACTCCCAATTTCTCCCTCAGGTACTCAAAGGTCTCTTTGGGTAGTGGCTTGGTGAAAATATCCATAATTTATTCCTTTGTAGCAACATACTCAAATTTCACCTATTGATCAACCACTTGCTCTTTTAGAAAATGATATTTTATCGGAATGTGCTTTGTTCTAGAGTGCATGATAGGTTTCTTTGATATGTTGATTGCATTTGTATTATCACAAAAGATGGAAATGGAATGCTCATACTCAACTTTGATGTCCTTCATTGATTGCTTCATCCAAAGGACTTGAGTGCAACAAGAAGCTGCTGCAATATATTCCGCTTCTGTTGTGGACAAAGAAATCGACTCTTGTTTCTTACTTAACCATGATACAAGATTATGGCCAAGAAAGAATGCACCTCCACTTGTGCTTTTTCTATCATCAATACTGCTAGCCCAATCCGCATCCATGTATGCTGTGAGGGTGAAATCTTCACCTCTTGGGTACCACAACCCAAAATCCATAGTGCCCTTTAAGTACTTGAATATTCTCTTTACTGCTTGCACGTGTTTCCTTTGGTGCTGCCATAGACCGTGCCACTAAGCCAGTTGCTTGCATACTATTAGGTCATGTTGCTGTCACATATGACAAACTTCCAATCATGGACTTGTATAGAGTTTGGTTCACCTCAGGAGATTCATCATCCTTGCTCAATTTGCTGTCACCATTGGAGTATTCATTGGATTGTAGTCCTCCTTAAATTTCTTCAACATTTCTTTAATATACTTGCTTTGTGAAATGAATATCCCCTTATCAGATTGTGAAATTTGTAACCCGAGAAAGAAAGACAACTCACCAAGCATAGACATTTCGAACTCCTTTTACATGTTCTTTGCAAATTTCTAGTACGTCTTATTATTGCTACCTCCAAATATAATTTCATCCACATAAACTACAACAATCAATTGATGATCACCTTCAGTTTTAATGTATTGATTGTTGTCAACAATACCCTTTTTTAATCCCTACTTTTGTAGATACTTATCCAACCTTGAGTACCAAGCCCTAGGGGCTTGTTTCAACCCATAAAATGCCTTCTTTAGTCTACATACATAGTCCTCATTCTCTGATAGGAGAAACCCTTTTGGCTGTTCAATATATACTTCTTCCTCTAAGTTTCCATTAAGAAAGGTTGATTTGACATCCATTTGATAATTTTTGAAATTCTTGAAACAAGCAAATGCCAAAAACATCCTTATAGCCTCCATATAGGCAACATGGACAAAAGTTACTTGAAAATCAATTCCTTTGACTTGAGCATATCCCTTGCATACTAATCTTGCCTTGTTCCTCACAACTTGGCCATCCTCATTTAACTTGTTCCTAAACACCCACTTAGTGCCAATCACATTTTTATCCTTAGGCCTTGGGACAAGTTCCCAAGTTTCATTCTTCTCAATTTGATCCAACTCTTCTTCCATAGCCTTTATCTAGTGCTTGTCTTCACTTGCTTCTATAAAATTTTTTTGGTTCCATTTTAGAGAGCAAGCACAAGTTTTCATGTTCAGATGAACTGGCTAATCTCCTTGTTTGAATTTATGTAACTTTGTCACTAATGATCAAATTTTCTAGATGGTTCTTTGGAACAAATTTGGATGGAATTTTGGCAAGTGCTCTTGATGGAGTTTTTAGATTTCCTTGTTCAACCTCTCCATTTTCAACTTCCCTCTCTGCTTCTTTGATACTATCTTCTTGATGGTCAACTTCTTGTACTATTTTCTCTTGATGTCCGTCTTCATCAACTCTCACATTTGCACTTTTGACAATTTTGTGTTGTCTCGTTATAGCATCTATAGGCTTTGTTTCTTGTGGAATATTCAAGAAAGATGCCTTCATCACACCTAGAGTCAAACTTTCCGAAGTCTTCATCATCTTGTTAGATGTAACATTTGCTTCTAAACACTTTAAAATACTTCATTGATGTAGGCCTTCCCTTCCAAAGCTCGTAGGGTGTTTTGTTATTGTTTTTCCCTAATTTGTGCTTGTTAGAAATCAGGATCTTAGGATATTAATCATTATAAACAAAATATAAAATAAATAAAATGAGAATCATAGAAGCATAGGGTAACTTACACATTACACAAGATATACATGGGGAAAACCCTTTCGGGTAAAAAACCCCATAAAGCATATTTTATTAAAACACTTACAATAATGGTCTATTATAACATAGACCGAACCTAGGGAATGCTTCTCCATACTTCCACATGGCCAATAATACCTCATGTGCATAGTGATAGAACTCACTATCAATCTCCAAATTCTTCACCTCTCAAATGAAAGGGAACCTCCTTAAATATAGGAGAAAGGGTGGCATAATACCTTAAGGGTATTAGACACACCTATTCAAAATAACGATTCATAAATAATAATTTAATAGTTATTAGACTATAATTATTTCAAGCATATAATATATAAGGTTTAATAACCTTATATTATAACATTATGTTAATAAGGGGCATCACATGCCAATTTCCATAAAAGAAAAAATGAAGTACCCCATTAACGTAGATCTTCTTTGACAGTGATAAATAGGGACACAAATATATGCCAAAATGAAGATCATGTATTCTGGACTACATGAAAGTCACTTTGTCATAATTTATAATCCCAACATTTTTAAAATGATGCTATATAATAATATATGAGGTCTTATAAAGATTTTAATTGGAGCCCTGGTCTCCTCAAATGAGCCTCACCCCAAGTTCATTACATATTTCTTGTAGGACTTAATACAATGTGCCCATAGGACTTAATACAATGCTTTTATAAGTTGAAGATTTACAAAGAGAACTTTAATGAATGTTGTAGGACTTATCATCTAGGATTTAGCCACTAGGTGGTGGCATTGACATGCACGCTCCCCCTCAATGACATCACCTAAGGCCAAGCATTTATCTAAATTTGGAGCATATAATGCCTAAAGGTCTTATATTATGCCTGTTAGGTCTTACATCTAGGATTTGTCCATGAGGTGGTGTCATGTACACTCTCCCTCAATGGCATCACCTAAGGCCAATCACCACATTGATAAGTGATGGCTAAAATTCCAATCTATTTCTTCTTGATCATAGTATACACTAGATATTTAGATGAATAGAATTGGAGAGAAATTTTACGATGGAAAATTTTTGCTTGAGTGAGGTGCCCATGATCTTCAATGTGTTTTTCTCTCTATGGAAATGAGATTTTTTGGTAAGAGTAAAATAACTCCAATTATCATATAGTAAGGTGATACTTTTACAAGTATCTAGTTGAAGCTCTTTCATAAATCTTCAAAGCCACATTGATTCTTTAGGAGCCACTTTTATATTTTAGGCTTTGATTTAAAAAACCATTGAAGATAGCTTTCTTAAAAGTATTACACCATCCATTTAATAGCACCTAAACCATTTATTTTGAAGACATAATATATGGTATATTTCCTATAGATGGAATCTAACATAGTTAGTAACACAATAATCAAATAAAGCTGATCATGGGTGTAAAAAAATATATATAATTTTTATATGCATTTGTCATTTGCCAATGAGAATATAGTATTCTTCATAATTCTAGGATATAGTCAATTTGATTGTAGATCATTAGCAAAGAGATCAAAATAGATTTGCATGAACATAAAGCATGAATAATTAGTCATGTTTCTTTCAAGGAAAAAATAGTCATGGTACTAAACATATAGTAATGATCATAAAAAAATTAAGCAACGGGTGAGCTATCCTTTCTAGGCTTTGCTCCTTGGATAGTTTTATTAGGGCAATAGCCACCCATTAGAAGTAGGTAAGTTAAACCCAATAAATTTAGAGGATACTTGAACATCATAAAAAATGTTAGCTAAAGTGACATTCAAGAGAGAAAAAAAGATAATAGTAGCAAAAATATGCTTTGAATGTTTATGTAATTCCACTTTGTCTATGGATGTGTAAGAGTTTGAAATATTTTTCCTTACCTTTTCATTCACCTTGTCATTTGTGTGTTTTAGTGAAAGGGAATGAATGTGGCTATTTTAATATAACAAGAATGAGAATTCTTTGACAGAGATAATACCCTCCTTAGATCCGTGGTGGTTGAATTAGCACGTATTTTTGATTTGAAATCTAAATTACTTCCAAAAAACTTATGTAGGTAAAATTTCCATGTTCTTAAGTGCTAAACAATCATCCTACTAAATATATAAACTTAAAGAGTCATACAAAAATTATCTTAGTGATTTCATCCATATGATTGATTATATGACAATGACTATTCTTATACCTAATGAGGTTGGTGGCTATACAATGTATTTTCTCTTTGATCTCCAAAAAAGACACTAGGGGTCTTAAGGTGATTTGACAAGAATCACCATTTCACATGATTAATTGTTGTTAAGTTGATATCATAATGTGTGCCATTGAGCATGCATTGATTTCCCTCATGAAATTTGGATAAAAAGCTATGAGATATGTGGAGATCCAAATGAAAATACATTCCTAGAAGATCTTATTTATTACACAGGTAATTGGTAAATAATCGATGTATTAAACAATGAGCAAGACACTCAATAAATAGTTTACAAGATTTACAAAAAACGGAAAGTTTCTAAAAAGAAACTCCAGATAAGATCGGAGACGATCTTTCACTAAATTACAATAATTTACAATATTGAGCATTAATAAATAAATAATAAACATTATTTTAATACCCTCCCTTAATGCTCAATCTATCTACTACACCAAGATGCCTCCTGAATTTTACAAACTTATCTGTATTGAGCGACTTGGTGAGAATGTCTGCTGTCTGATCCTCTGTTGGAACATACAGCAACTGAATTGATCCGTCTTCAACCAGCTTCCGAATGAAATGACAGTGAGTTTCCACATGCTTGGTTTGCTCATGGAAGACCGGATTTTTGGCAAGTTTGAGAACTCCTTGATTATCACAGAACAAGGGAGTCGGACCTACTTGAGATATTTGCATATCTGCAAGCATCCGGCGGCCAACCGCTTCACATGTCGCTTTATCGCCTCGAATACTCGCTTCGCCGAGGAGAGAGCTAATGTCACGCTTCTTACTAGTCCATGTGACTGCACCGGATCCCAAACTGAACACATACCCAGATGTTGATTTCCTGTCATCAACTGAACCTGCCCAATCTGAATCTGTGAACCCACTGAGTTTAGGATCGTGACCCCGAGTGTACAAGAGTCCAAAATCAGTAGTGCCCTTCACATAACGTAGCACACGCTTCGCTGCCACCCAATGATCAGCCTTGGGGGCTGTCATGAAGCGTGATATGTAGCTCACTGCAAAACTCAAGTTAGGTCTAGTAGTAGCAAGATAGATGAGGCTGCCTACTAGTTGCCTGAACAGTGTTTCATCTACCACAGGTGAATCGGACTTAGCTGATAACTTAAGCCCTTTTTCCATGGGTGTGGAGGTAGGTTTGCAATCCTGCATTCGGAACTTATCCAAAAGACTTCGAGCATACTTGGACTGGGAGATGAAAATGCTGCTCTCTGTCTGCCAAACCTCAACACCTAAACAATAATGCAGGAGGCCCAAGTTTGTCATGTCAAAAGTTTTGCACAAGTCCTGTTTGATCTCAGTGATCAAATGTGCCGAACTGCCAGTAATGATCAAGTCATCCACGTAGACAACAACAAGCAAGATCTCATTACCAGTATTCTTGACATACAGGTTCGAGTCAGATGGACTCCTCTGAAAGCCATGATCTGTGAGGTACATGTCAATCTTAATGTACCAAGCCTTAAAAGCCTCCTGCTTTCAGCCATATGCTTTGACCACCAGATACCTTCTGCTCTGACCGAAGAACTTCTTTGAAACTGAGGTTACCATGTATACTTTCACACCCTTCTTTAACCAATCAAGGTTGAGGGAAAACACTTCTTCACATCCATCTCGATGGACCTTCCGGAACCAAATTAAGCAGCAGGCAAGGACAAGTCAGAGGAAAATTTCCATTTTGGTCAGAGGGAGCAAAGGCTCCCCTCATAGTCAATGCCTTCTCGCGGGAGAACCCCGCAACTAGACGAAGCTTTGTACTTGGTCGGGCGGTTCACAAAGCTTGTAATTTCACCTTGTACACCCATTGTAGTTAATGGGCTTCCCCGAGGAAGATCGAGTAACCGGGGCAGTGTGATTCTTTCTTTCCGGTTATCTCCGGTATTTTGGATTCCCCCATCGCCTTCTTTCCCACCGTGTATCCCTTTTGGCTCCTTTGAATATGTTCAGGTCTCCATAAACACCGCGGAATGTTGGCCATGAGAGAAAAATTCACTGTAGACTGCTATTTGCTCTTGTTTTTGGATGATCTACCCTCAATGAGCTCATCAGCACGAAGATCACTGATAGTCTTAGCCCACCATTTCGGTCGGAGAGTAGATGTGCCAACATCGCATGTAATAGAGCCGGACTGGGTTGTGGATTGGGGAACAGTTCTAGGGAGATATCATCCGGGAGGGAAACCAAAGCTGAAAGCATCAAATACTAGTTCGCCATCTCTCCCATCGTGAACCTAACGGGAAGTCTGACGCCATATCAGAGCCCGTAGAGGTTGTTCCTCCTCAATGCCGAATCGTGTGAAGAAGAGGAAATGGACCTCGCTCCTCATCAAAACAACATCCTCGAATCGGCGATAAGACTATCGCTAGTTCATATCAATCAGCCTAAATGCCTTGTGATTGTCACTGTACCCTGTGAACATGAGTTTCTGGCTCTTGGAGTCCAGCTTAGTGCGCTTGGCCTCTGGAATCCAAACATACACAAGAGAGCCAAAAACTTTCAAATGACTGATCCTAGGTTTGCGACCAGACCAAACTTCCTCAGGAGTCTTTCCCTTAACAGCATGAGTGGGTGACCTATTAAGGAGATAGACTGATGTATTGACGGCTTCTGCCCAAAACTTAGTAGGGACACTCCGGTGTTGCAACATGGAGCGAGCCATCTCAACAATCGTACGATTGCGTCGCTCTACAACACCGTTTTGCTGAGGAGTGTAGGGTGCGTTAACTGACGAGTTTTATCCCATGAGTATCACGTGGTTGGAGAATGCACCAGGAACGTAATTTCCCCATTATCTCACCTAAGAGTTATAATACAAGAACTAGACTCTTTTTCAACCAAGGCCTTAAACTTCTAAAATACAATAAAAACCTTTGATTTCTGCTTAAGAAAGTACACCCACATTTTCCTACTATAATCATCAACAAAAAGTAGAAGTACTTGCAACCAGTTACAGAAGAAGTAGACATAGGGCCACAAATATCAGCATGAACTAATTGAAGTACCTTAGAAGCTCGCCAAGAGTCACCATCCTTGAACGGTGTGCGATGCTGCTTCCCGGCCTGACAAGCACCACAAACGCCCTGATGCTGAGTCTGAATGTCAGGTAAGCCATCGACAAGTCCCTCCCGAGCAAGCTGAGAGAGATAGTGCACGTTCAAGTGCCCGTACCGTTGGTGCCAAAGATTGGTGATAGCTGAATTTCTGGCTGCCAAGGCTAACTCCGGAGAATCACCAGTGTCCACAAGCCTATAAAGGTCATGATCCTCTATCCCAACGACCACCGTTGTGCGAGTTTCGCGATCTACAATCGAACATCTGTGCGAGCTAAACACCACATCCATCTGGGGAGAATGCTGCATAATTTGACTGACTAAGAGAAGATTGAGCTCGATATCAGGTACATAATACACGTTGAGGAATATGAGATCCCTCCCGCCAGACTGAACCTGAACAGTGCCTGTGCCGACAACTGTGTATTCCTCACCTCCTCCAAAAATCACTGAGTCAGTGCAAGGGGAAAAGTCTGTGAACCAGTCATGCCTATGTGAGAAATGACGCGAGGCACCAGAATCTATGTACCAAGCAGAGGATTTGACATGGTTTGCTGGCCTTTTTGCCATGAGTGCATAAAAGGCAGATTCCTTCTGCTCAGAGTGCTCGGCGACATTCGCTTTCTGCTGAAACCCTCCCTGCTTCTTTTGCTCAGAAGCCAAACGAGTAATTCCATTGTAATCTTTCTCTTGATGTGGCTAAATTTTATGACAGTAGTTACATTGAACATTTTTCTTCTTCGGACTGGTGGAGGTCTGACTTGAGCCTTTCTGCTGTGAAGGCTGACCTTTCCCTTGATGCTTCGGCTGGGTTTTAGCTGCAAAAGCCTGCTCCGTGGAGGATGATGATTCACTGCTACCGAACTGTTGTCTCCAGCAATCCTGCTGCAACAGGATAGTGCATAAATTTGGAAACTTAAGATCAACATTAGCGTGACGCATTGAAATTCTCTATGAAGTGTTCATAGACTTCCGATAGACTCTGTGGTGATCACCTAATTTCATGTTCTCTCCATTTTCTCTCAACACCAATCGCATCCAACCTATCTTTGATCTCCGGATTTTATTCAAAGGTGCAGTTGTCTCTCATCCATCATGATAGAAAACAACATATTTTTCAAGAAAATGCACGGCTTTGTCTAAAAGTTTCGCAAACCTCTTCAAGTGATCCCGTGATTCCTTAGCTGATTTTCTAAGTGAATTCGAGGGAGCTGATCATCGCGAACCGAAGCTTAATGGGCATGACGCTTCAATGATTTTGCTCATCAAACTCATCCTTACCACCTCGCCATTTCGACAAGTAGTTTAAGCCGCAGGACCATCCGGACAAGGCAGCGGTATTCAAAGCCATCAACATCTCCGCCGCTTCCGTGCGTTGTAATTTTGCCATTAAATTCCCTCGACCGCCTCCAAAGATTAAATATTTCAGAACCGCCATTTTGAGGCACCCAAAAATGAGGTACCGAAGAGGCTGATGCAATCTAAACCGAGGGCAATCTAATTCCAATGCAAAAATCAAAAGTCGTGATACATGTATAGTGCGTAAAGTACAAGCACCTGATGGCAATGTACTCCTTAGGCAACGTAAAAACGATGCACCTGTGAAAAATTCAGACCAACCCGCTTGAGCGCCTCGAAAACCCACTAGAATCAGAATCAAAAATAATTTCTGCCTTCAAAATTCAGGTCAAAACCCTGACCTAAAATCAGAAAACTCGGCCATTAGAGACCAAAAGAATTGCGTAAAAAAAAAGCCTCGAACTTCACAAAAGCACGACAGTAGGAAGGCAAAAGCCCTTCGGCGTCGCTGATGAAGACAAAGGCGACCAGAAAAGGTTAAGAAGCCACCACGAATCGAGCACAAGATGATCAGCAATTGCAGGAGTTTGCAAGAACAAATCGTGTCAAAATGCGGGCTCCAAAAAAACGACCTAGCAGTCGCGCGGACAAGTTGCAGGTAGGTTGCATGAGTTCGGGACTGAAGAACGTGGCTTGAAGACTGAAAAACGCGGCCAAATAAAGACGCAAAATGTCGTAGGCGGCACCTGGAAACAAGAATCACTAACCTGCGATGCCAGGTGAAGAAAACAAAGCCTACAAGGTAGAAATTGCGCCTAGGAAATGGCTTGAAGAACAAAAACGCGTTTTTGAAAATGCCCACGAAAAATTTCAGAAATGATGGCGCCTCCTAAACCCTCAAATTTTTTTTTCTTCAGAAGAGCCACAAAAATTCGAATTTTTTTTTTCGAAATTTTTAGCACTTCAAAAAAGAATTTAATTCAAAGAACTAAAAAAATCGTGAACAATTTTTATGAATTAAAAAATTCATGCTGGCTCTGATACCATATTACACAGGTAATTGGTAAATAATCGATGTATTAAACAATGAGCAAGACGCTCAATAAATAGTTTACAAGATTTACAAAAAACGGAAAGTTTCTAAAAAGAAACTCCAGATAAGATCGGAGACGATCTTATCACTAAATTACAATAATTTACATTATTGAGCATTAATAAATAAATAATAAACATTATTTTAATATTATTATGGATCAAGTTTAGTAAAAATATATTTAATTTAATTATTTCAATCTATTGTTGGTATAGTATATATTGATGAAAAATGACATCCAACATAAATGAGGCAACAATTATATTAACCAGATAGAGGCACAACATATTTTGACATGGTGTAGGCTTATTTGAGCATAAGATGAGGAATAACATGACAAGAAAATCATCAAAGATCCAAATCAAGTGTATGGTAAAATAAACATATAACATTTTAACTATGACATACTTTGAGGAAACTGGGTACAAAATGCTTCGTGGTATTATTTCAAATTTGGTACATATAAAATGTTGATACCTAGTGTAGAGGAGGAAATTTGCTACGCTCAAGACGACAAGGTCTCAAGGAGCAAATAGCTCTCAACTACCTCAAAAGACACTGCTTAGGTGACAAGATAAATGATATTTATGTTTTATAGAGAATTAAAAAGTGAGAGTTCTACAACCAAAAGAGTAGGTCACAGAGGTCCTTTGGACAAACTAGTGAGCTCTAAGCCAAGGACAACCCGGTGCGTGGACATCCTGACGACGTGCTAACGTCTCGTACGGACCGAAAATCAAGAATATCCCAACAAACAACTAAGTGGCTACTATTAATTCTGGTTACTAAGAACTCTTGAAATGCAAGAAAAATAATAGAGTAACAAAGACTAAGATAAAGTAAACTAAACGAAATACAAATAATAAAACGAGAGAGAGAGAGAAGGATAACACTCGCAAAGAGCCAAGAGATGAAGCCTTGAACAACAAAATATCTTCAATAACTGCACACATAAGACCAAGGACAATGTTGGGGCTCTTTAGGGGTTTGCCTCAATCAAACCCCCATTTCGGTGTTAACACTTCCACGGACAGCCAAATAGAATCAAAATAGATAAAATGCATAAAGCAAAGACGTGTGGTATAAACAAACCTTGCAAAGGAGGAGAACCCCTATCACGAATATGATCAAATAAATAAAGATGAGATGACAAGTGCATAGACAAGGGATGTGATAAATCCCAAGATGCTAAAAAATGTAAGACAAATAGATATTACTAGAAAGGCTTGAGAAAGCCAAAGAGGAGAAAAAAAGAGAGTTGTGAGAGCCAAGAGAGTTGTAAAGACTATTATGAGAGCTTGAAATTGTTGTAGCAAGCTACAGAGAGTTGTGCAAGCTTCAGAGGAGTTTTAGAGAAATAGAGAGGAGAGAATGTCCAAGAGAGAAAGTGTGAGGTGAAAAATAGATTTAAAAGAGAGGAGGGAAAGGAGGTTGGTGAGCCGTTACAAATCATCCCTAGCCGTTTCCACTGACCTGGGTAGATGACAAGTGGCAAAACGCTTAGAAACGACATTTGAATGTTAAGATGTTGTAGAACACTAGCGCGGTGCGTGGACATCCGCGTGAGGCGCTAGTGTCCAGACAAATCACACTAAAAAAATGGTGGGAAATGAGGAAAACACAAGGTTAACGTAAAATTGACGTTCAAAGGTAGCCACTGGAAAAGGGGTCTTGAGCATTTTGAGGGGAAAAAGGTTGATACAAGGGCTAAGATGAGCCTACATAAATACTAAGGGATGGACACTAAAGTGTAGGTTAAATTGCAAGGGTATGCAATTTTCGACTCCACATTTTGCCTCCACTTTAGCGGGCTTATGAATCTAGATGAATATGCATGCTAAAGTAAAGCTACTAAAAATAAATAAGATCATGATGCCAAAAGGATACTGTAGAGGAAGCAAATAACTCTTCGAACCAAGGAAGCATACCCCTAGGGTGAAGACCTACAAAACAAACGCATTAGACAGGAAAGATTTGCACAAGATAAGGTTAGAAAATAAAAAGCTACTAAATCATGAGGTTAGAACATGATGAGCATATAGATATTTAGAAATAAAAACATGGATAACACATACACAAAGGTACATAACAAAGAAAGTAAAATTTTTTAGTCAGCAAAGTAAAAGAGACCTTGATGTGAGAGGTTGTCTCAGTACTATGCATTGTTCCCAAAATAACAAGAAATAACATAGAAGAATTCTTAAACGGAGAGAAGAATGTAAGGATTGATTGCTTCAAGGAAGGAATGCATCCAAGAGACAAGGAAGCAATCAAAGTCGAAGAGAATACATGACTTAGGCACTAGCTTACAACATTGCTAGGGGTCATGCAAATGATAATGATTAAAAAGATAGATCGCAGTCTAGCAAGTTGTGTTATGCTAGGTGACCACATACTAGTAGAACCAACCTCGTTGTGGAGGAAAGACGCTACCCGATCAGGTGGTAGAACCAACTTTGCTATGGAGGAAAGCCGCTACCGACGTTTGATAGAAACCAACCTCTCTATGGAGGGAAATCCCTATTGACAGAGAGACAATCGGTGCAGCCAACAAAAATAGATAGTAGGCAAAAATAGATAATCGCCATAGTGGGAAAAAATAGACAATTGCCACAAC
This sequence comes from Sequoia sempervirens, assembly GCA_007258455.2. Lineage (NCBI taxonomy): Eukaryota > Viridiplantae > Streptophyta > Pinopsida > Cupressales > Cupressaceae > Sequoia > Sequoia sempervirens. The sequence continues at coordinate 108,307 of VDFB02266589.1, forward strand.
AGGAAAAAATAGATAATTGCCACAACGGTCGAAAAATTGATAATCGCCACAGTGGGCAAAAATAGACAATCGCCATAGTGGGTGAAAAATAGATAATCGCCGCAACAGGCAAAAATAGACAAGGTGCATGTAAGAATGCACAAGCAAATGAAGTAGATATGCCCACTCTTAAAACATGTTAATGGTTTAAGGAAAAGAAGAGGGGTAGAAAGAAGAGAGGGAATCCTCAAGAGGGATGTACACCTCCAAAACAAGTCGTCCTTGCCTCTAGCTAGGATAACCATGCTAGATACGATTGTGTTGCTACCACAGAGAAATTATGGTTGCATGCAATATTGTACCACCATGAGTGGAAATGAGCAAGCAAAGCTACAAATGCCACATAGTGGGTAGTGACACAATAGAAGGGAGTTGTAAGAACCTCATGAGAAGATGCTTATCAAATAGAATGAACAGGATAGAGGGAAACCTCAATATCACTTGTCACACGAAGAAGAAATAGGTGTATCCATGAATGAAGGGTTGATGACACCAAAGCCAAAAAGTTGTATTTTATCCTTCAAGGCCTTACATTCACTAGTGGAATGGCCAGGCACTCGATGGTATGTACAGAAAGAATGTTTTGCTTTATCTTGTGTGTGAAACTTCTTATGTGTAGGAGGAAGAGCAATCAAGTGGGTTTTGAGAAGCCTCAACAAAATATGCTCTTGTTTAGATAAAGGACGAGGAGCAGGAATCAACCCTTTCTCTTGTGAAGAAAAGTTTGACTACTCACAAGAAGATGTAGGGATAGCAAACAAGGGAGGAGAGGATGGAGACAAAGGAGAAGGCTTGTAACCTAAACCCATTGTAAAAGAGTGTGATGTTGGTTCCATAGAGACCTTAACTCCTTATTCCATGTGCCCAAGACCATTTCCTTGGTAGCCATGCTTAGAAATAATATTAAATCCTAAACCATAACATGATTGCAACTCCTCAAAAGGGGGAGGATCAACATTATGGACATTAAAATTGATGTTCACATTATCCTGCGATACTGAAGAATAATCATTTTTGATAGCGGGTGCGGGTGAATGATATTTTCAGGATGTTAAGGTGGATAGGGTTAACTGTTATATTCCCAAATGAAAGGTTCTGTAAAGTCTAAGGAACCCCAATCATCACCGAGACATGCATTTTCTTGAGAAGAAAAATAGTTAGCACCATCATTGAGGTTAGGAACTAATGGTGGTGTAACAAGACTTGAAGATAAAGAAGGAACTAAAAGTAGTACAACTTGAAGTTTGATCTGCTCCAGCCTCTTGATAATAGCGAAGGGATTCAAGATTAGTCTTTATTGTAACTACTTGATTATTATGAAGAAATTTGATAGACTTATGTAAGGTAGATGGGATTATACCCATAGCATGAATCCATGGTCTACTAAGAAGAAGATTATTTTGTGAAGTACCTAGCATTACATATACCAAGGTGGGTAAAGTAACAGGTCCAAGTTGCAAAGGTAGTATTATTGTACCTAGAGCTTGTCAACCAACATTATCGAATCCACAAATAGATAGAGAAGAAGTTGCAAGAGAGCTTGGATCAATTTTGATTTTGGGTAAAAGACCAACACTAGAAACATTGAGTGCCGAACTGGTATCAACGAGAGTGCGTCTAATGCCGATATTATTTACGAACGAAACTATCATCAATGGATCCTTTTGATTTTGCACTTCCGGAGGCGGGAGTTCATGTGGATGGAACACAATATTCAATGAATCCGCATAAATGTGATCTATCAACGCATTAACATCCATCGACCTAGCAAAAGAAGGCAAGAGAATCTTTTGCAAGGCTTCTTGAAGAATACCCTAGTAAACCGAAGCAGACTGAAGCAAATCCCAAAGTGAGATCTTGGCAAGAGTAACACGAAGTTGCTCCACAAGATCATACTCACTCGATTGCTTAGCTACAGGGCTAGGTGCTTGAGGAAGGCTAGGTTGAGAAGATGAAAGAGATGTTGGAATGTTAATGCTTTGTTTATTTCTGCTAGTGAGGGTTACTGTTTGATAATCAGTAACCGCACGCTTCTTACTAGTGAGATAGAGCAAAACCAAAGAAAAGATGTGCAAGGTGAATTGCAGAAGGGTCACCACTAACAGTCATTACTTTTGTCAGCTTTGGTTGTGGATTGTCTCCATTAATATCCATTATTGGTCTCTTAGGCCTTTCAAGGGAAACAAAGACAACAATTGTATTAACGGATTCATTAGGACTTATAGAGGAATTAGTTGAAGAAACATGCTCAACATTGATCTGTGGGGGATCGGATGTGGGATGAGATTCTCCATTCACTAATGCATCATTTGTAGAAGAGAGTGCATTGGAATAGAGAGGAGGTAAAGTTATGTTACGGAAAGTATCAATAATTTCATCCTCTTGCACCAAAATACAAGTAGGAGTTTCAGGAGAGGGGTCAACAAAGAATAATAAGAAAGTAGAAAATAACTCACTTTCACACGCTTGTAAGAGAACTTCTTGAAGTTTCTTAACGAAACGGGAAAGGGATAGAAGGAAGAAAAATAAGAAGTTTATTTTGAAGTAGAGTTATAGACAAGTCGGCCGAAGGCCGGTGTATATCCCTTTTGACAACATGGAATGGGGTTTGGGGCAGTGCCCTGAAAAATATTTTTTGGAAGGGAAAATCTTTGATTTGTCCTTTTCTTTTTTTAATATCAAGGCTACTTGCAGAAATAATAAAGAATGTTTTAATGATAAAACAAAAAATAGTAAGATTGCCAACGTTGGGTTCAACACAAAGTGGTGAACCACAACAATGTAGAAGCAATGTTCACGTCGGGTACACCAAAATGTAGAGGAGGAAATTTTCTACCCTCAATACAACGAGGTCTCAAGGAGCAAATAGCCCTCAACTGTAGCTGAAACTGCTGTTACCAGAGTCACAGGAAAATCACTGAATCTAATGAGTCTCAAGTTGGGCATGCCTGAACAGGGCCCGCATTTTTCAAGGAAGACAGAATAAACAAGTCAAGGGCTTCATCATGTAGCTTGCTAAACTGTTTATTTGGATTGCTTCTGTCCATGTATGGATATCTTAATTCATGATTTTTGTACACCATAAACATTTATGAATATTCATATATTTTTAAAAAATTGTTTCTTTTAGTTCAAATCTGTTGTACTCAATTGTGTGATGTATACTAGTGTATGTGAAAATCAGTGAGTCTAACGAGTCTCAAGTCGGGCTAGCCTGAACAAGCCCCACACTTGTCAAGTAAGATTCAAGCAAAGTAAGCTAAGTCAAGGACTTCATCATGTAGCTTGCTAAACTATTTTTTGTGGATTGCTTCTGTCCACATGTGAACTAATTAAAATGGCCATGGATATCTGTTGACGTGGTTTTTGAGACCGCACCAACACAGAATAAAGTCTCCCAACGGACGCTCTATCCTCTCTTGAACAAAGTATTCAGCATGCTAAGATTGCGAGTAAGATCATGCTTTCAACTCCAAGGTTCCTTGAGTGCTAATAGGCTCCATTGGCTCCGATGTATATTGCTGGTACCGGCGGGGACTTTACACAATTGTCTTCACCCAACAAGACCAAGGGCTTTCGTGATTCAAATGATTTAAGGTGAGCCGCAAGTTTCCTCTAAATTTCTAACCTGAAATGAACCGTAATTTAAAAGGTGTAGGGCCTAAGAAGTTTCATGTTCTATTCTAAATGCGTGATATGTGGAGCTTCATTTTCATTAGATTCTCTGAACTGTGATTTCACCCAGCTCTCCGGGCTTCTGGACCGCCTCAAGAAAAATCGTGGTGCAATCTTCAAGGGTAAAGTAAAAGATGCCCGCTATAATTTAGCATACATACACCACCGAATCTGACGATATAAGCATGTGTAAACCACAACCGGTTAAACCTTCACCGTAATGTCCGCTTGACCAATAATAAGTAAGCGTAATTTATCATCAACAAAGCCGCTAGTAGTATGGAATAGCCAAGCTATCTCAATAAAACAACACACACCACAGTAAGCTACTTGCATGAATTAAGCTACTTGGATACGAAAGGAAGAAGAAACCTTGCTAGCATTTCATGACAAGACGAATTCCATCATCAATGAAAAGATCTATTATCATAAAATGTGTTACACAACAATCTCCTCAAAAGTTTTCAAAGGGAAAACTTTCTTTCTTCTCCAAATAATGCAAAAATGCTCTACAATGCTACACTATCTAGCTCTAATGCTAATGCTCTCTCAATGTCTACTATTCCAATGTCTAATCTAATTCTAATGAATTACAAATAAGGGGGACTCCCCCTTTATATAGCTAGCCAAGTCCCAAAAGACGGCTAGGGTTACAATTAGAGTGGCTGAATCGCCAATTTCAAATAATATTGTCTCTAAAACTGCCACGAGGAATAACGCCATATCGTCCACCATCATCCTCGAAGATCGATTTGTGATCGACCACACCGTTTCGGATCTCTGACTTCCACTTGGTCTTTCATCTTCGCTACACTTCAATTCGCCCTAATGACTTAGCTTCATTTCTTTCTTGCAACTTTTCCCCTTTCAAATTCGAACTCGCGAACTTCTTATCTTCCTTCGGCGCCAGGATATCATCAGAGCTTCTCACTGACTTCCGTATCGGTTGCCTTCTACGCCTCTCCCGCAACAAGCAAGGAGAAGAGCACGTAACATTTCATAATATAAATTCAACTTACTTACTGTGATTCTCACGCCTAACTTTCGCCGCTCATCGCCCTTGCTAGCAAACTTCATCCCTTTTTCATGATTCTTTCACCTTAGCCAAATTTTCACAATGCATCTTCCTTTCGTTGGCGCTATCTTTAAGAAATTGCTTTCACTAACCGAGCTCGATACTCGCTCGCTCATCTCGATTCTCGAAGATTAGTCCCACAAAGAATTTGAGAAAATTCACCTAGGCAATTTCTTTCAAACTCATCATCTGGAGAATTTCACCTTGAAAACACATTTTCTTCATTTTGCCTTAGAAATTTTTTCAAATTTCCCTTAGGAAAATTCATCAACCTGGTGCCCACTTAAAACCTTCATCCCAGAATCCAAAGCGAAGCATGGAAGACTTTAAAATCAACTCCTCACTGATAATCTTCGATACCCAGAAGAAAATTTTCTCCAGAACGCTTCAAATCCATGGGTCCCCAACGAACGGGTTCATTTAATTTTTTCTGAATTTTGAACCTTAGAAAATTATTCTTTCAACAATTTTGTCCTCGTTCTTCGATCCCTTCTGAGAATTTAGCTCTGACTTGGAAAATTTTTACCAATCCTGTGCAGCTGGCATCATCTGACTTCATCTCTGGCAACTCTGCTGTGTTTCAAGGAAAATTCCATCACCTCTCCAGACTTGGGCATTCTTCTAAGGGAGAATATTTTGTGCCTTAGAAATTTTTTTGAATCACTTCGAAAATTTTGCCTGAGAAAATTTTATTCAACTCAATCAACTTTGCCTGTGAAAATATCAACTTCACTCAGAAAATTTCATGAAGTCGCCTAGCATACTTTATCTTCCACTCACCGCTTCGCACTTGAAAAATATTTATTTGAAGTCCCAACGCCTCAGAAGAAATTCTCACCACCTCATCTTATATTCCACCTTAGGCGCATAACACATTTTGAGGAAAAAAAATTAAAAACCACGCCCAACACTTATCATCACCACCTCACACGCCTAGCAACTTTGTTCTATTCATCCTCCACATTTTATTTCACACTTTGAAAATATCTTCTCTTGAAGCTCCAACGCCTTGGGAAAAAATTATCAACCCTTAACATTCCCAACGCCTTACCACCCATCACTTCACCACTTAGCAATTTTGCTTTTCTCCACCTTGTATTTTATTCATCACCCTTGAAGAGCATTTAAATTTCCACGCCCAACACATTTACCCTTCAATTCCACCTTGGGCGCATAGCACATTTGTGAAGAATATTCAGCGTGCCTAACATATTCAAATTCCCACTCACCACATTACACATGCTTGAGCGCATTTGGCACTTGAGGAAGGATAATAACCACGCCTTGGAGTATTTTATTTCACACTTTATTCACCCTCCATCTTACTTCAACTTGAGCGCATTTGGCATGTAGTGGAGGACTAACTTCAAGCGCCACCTCAAGTGACCCTTCACCTCCCACGTTTTGTCCTCACATGCCCTCTTTTGGGCGCATTTTGCCTAGGTAGCTGGATTAAAAACGTTGACTGCTTTGACCTCTCCTCAGCTGGGCGCATTTTGTATGTCTAGGAGGATGAAAATCTGCAACGCCACCTCTTTTGGAATATTCCCTCTTTGTTTTTGTCTTTACTTGCCATTATTTGGGCGCATTTCATGCATGAAGGAGGATGGGCGCATTTGATACTTGATGAAGGATAAAAACTTTTGACTTTCATTGACTTTCTTGTGAGTGGGCGCATTTCTTGCCTTGAGGAGGATGAAAACGTTTTGACTTGTTGACTTTTCCTCTTCTTTTGGGCGCATTCTGGCAGTGGAGGAGGATAATCTTCATTACTTAGAACATTTTCCATCCTTTTGCTTGTGAGGGCGCATTTGATACTTGATGAAGGATAAAAACTTTTGACTTTCATTGACTTTCTTGTGAGTGGGCGCATTTTGACATGAGAGCAGGACGAGCTTGTGCCTTAAAATTTTTTAAACTCTCTCCATTCTCCTTTGGGCGCATTTCAAGGCATGAGCAGGATAGAAAACTTTGACTTTTCTTTGACTTTCTGGCTAGATGGGCGCATTTTACCTGGGCAAGTGGATGAAAATTCCAGACTTAGACATTTTTTTGTTTTTTCTTACTCACCTGGCGCATTTCACTAGGCCTGCTGGATGAAGTTCCAGACTTAGAACCTTTTCCTCATTTTCGCCAGC